>JAVYIG010006854.1:52500-110767 GCA_035222895.1 Strongylocentrotus droebachiensis
TAACTTTAAAGAAGATGGTATTAAATTCATTCTGATTTGGATGATACACAAATTCACAATATTTTTTGTTACAAATCATATGTAGATTCATATTTAAACTAGATGGAACTTCGACTGCGCGCAGTCAAAAATGATGCCTCCGTCATAGAGCAATTTTACAAACCAAAACAGAAGAAATTTTTCAAATACAAGTTCAATTGTAATCCATTAACAGGTTCTCAGAATATCGTGATTACAAGCAATTTCTCATATACATGACATGACCCTAAAATCTACTCAGTTCATTGGCTCTGCAAGATGTCCTGAGTTAAATAGTAATCCATCTGTCAGTTCTAATGAGAATGCGTTCACAAGCTATTTATGCATACATAATGAGCCCATGAACTTTGACCTCATGACCAAAGAATCTACTCAGTTTATTGGCTCTGCAAGATACATAAATGATCTAAGTTTGGCAGGAATCCATCAATTGGTTCTTCAGATAACGCGATCACAAGGTTTTTTTTGCATACATAATGAGCTGCATGACCTTTGACCTTGACCTCAGGATCCCAAAATCTAATCAGTTCATCGGCTCTGCAAGTAACATACATGACCTAAGTTTGGCAGGAATCCATCAACCGGTTCTTGAGATAACGCAATCACGAGCTGTTTTTGCATACATAATGAGCCCTGTGACCTTTGACCTTTGACCTTGTGACCCCAAAATCCAATCAGTTCATCCGCTCTGCAAGATACATACATGACCAAAATTTGGCAGGAATCCATCAATCGGTTCTTCAGATAACGCGATCACGAGCTGTTTTTGCATACATAATGAGCCCTGTGACCTTTGACCTTTGACCTTGTGACCCCAAAATCTAATCAGTTCATTGGCTCTGCAAGATCCATACATGACCAAAGTTTGGCAGGAATCCATCAATTGGTTCTTCAGATAACGCGATCACAAGCTGTTTTTGCATACATAATGAGCCCTGTGACCTTTGACCTTTGACCTTGTGACCCCAAAATCTAATCAGTTCATCCGCTCTGCAAGATACATACAGGACCAAAGTTTGGCAGGAATCCATCAATCGGTTCTTCAGATAACGCGATCACGAGCTGTTTTTGCATACATAATGAGCCCTGTGACCTTTGACCTTGTGACCCCAAAATCTAATCAGTTCATTGGCTCTGCAAGATCCATACATGACCAAAGTTTGGCAGGAATCCATCAATTGGTTCTTCAGATAACGCGATCACAAGCTGTTTTTGCATACATAATGAGCCCTGTGACCTTTGACCTTTGACCTTGTGACCCCAAAATCTAATCAGTTCATCGGCTCTGCAAGATACATACATGACCAAAGTTTGGCAAGAATCCATTAATCGGTTCTTCAGATAACGCGATCACGAGAACGGGACGTACGGACGTACGTACAGACGTACGTACGGACGGACGGACGGACGGACAACCCGAAAACATAATGCCTCCGGCTACTTCGTAACGGAGGCATAAAAATATGTCAATGTTGCGCATGCGCGGCTGAGTTGGGTTGGTGAATGGGAGATAAATTACAGCACCAAGTATGAGTAAAACTTTGTTTATTTTCCTTGATTTTACTGTTTTTTTATTTTCTTGTCTTGCTGTGACGTGCTAGAGATGATCATTTCAACAATATAGAATCATTTCAACAATATAGAATCATTTCATCATAATGAAACATTATTGACCATTCCAAATATCTAACAGTTTCTTTTACAATCCCACGATCAGATCTGTATCTTCTCTTTTATTTGTTATATCTTGTGTTTGGATCTAGAAGGGCCTTTACAAGGAGTTAACTCCCTTCTGGGATTAAACACACAATATGCTACCATGGTTACAATCATATGGTCTGTTGTTACCATTCAAGCTGTCCAACAAAAAAACTACATGTACAAGTATGAAAAACTTTGAGTTTGAGTAGGAATAATCCTTTATTATACACTTCATGATAGCATGGTATAATGGTTCATTGGTTCATTCACTTGACACTCAATCCTAGGGTTTAGGGTTGGAATCCCAGGCCGACACTAACATCCTTTGTCAATGCATTTATCCTCTTTTGCCTCTCTTAACCCAGGTAAACATGCATACCTGGCAAATGGTGGGACACGCTAATAATAATTGTAGGGAACTCAGGAAGAACAGCATTGATACTGATGAGGCTTCCCTGGGTAAACAAAATCATTGTTATTATCATGTTATCAAAAAGGAGACATTACTTGATTTGCAAAACTAAAAGCAAAGTAGGCTCAAAACTTTGCTTAAAGGTACTATGTCCCATTTGCAGGCCCCAAAAAATGAAAAGGTTAAATTCAAATGGCATTTGAAAGATAATACTAATTTAGAACTTCCCTAAAAAAGGTGGAGCTTGAAAATGTCTTCAAGTGGGAAATCTTTAAGTGGGAAAATAACGACTATTAGTCGTCAAATCGACTTAGGTTCTATAGAGCCAATAAGTAATAGTCTTGATTTTCAGACCATGAAGTCTAGCAAATAAAGGGGTTTCCTTGCATAATTTGAATATTAGGACACTGCTAACGCTTAAATTTCACAGATAGGACATACATGACATATTCATAATTCCAGCAAAGTTCTACAGAATTTGAGGTTGGCTGCAAAAGGGACATAGCACCTTTAAAATCATAACTTTAATTAAATGTTTTATCTTTTGTTACTTAGGTATATTAGGGTGAGAAACTCTGCTATAATTTGTTTATTCAACCCCACCATACACTGCAATTCTTTTACTTGGATTTCAGGAGATTTCACTTAGAAAATTCACTGACTCTCAGAGTATGATTTATTTCCAAATAGATGTGAAATTAATAAATATCAAATGCATTGTACATGTACTTGATATACTCACTATTCAGTTTAAAAGTATGTGAAATTTTCAAGTAAAACCCCTATCTTCAGCCATGGCTGTTCATGATGTACCAGTAAGTAAAATCCAAGTTCATCTGAAGGTATCACGTCAGTAATCATTAGTAAATAAAATAAGAGGGGCAAGAATTTGTTTCCCTAAACCATTCACCATTGCTTTGGGTTAGTCCAAGAATACTATTATCCTTTAGCATTCGTAAGAAATTGCAGAAGTTTATTAATCTTATTCATTACTAATATGCATCATTACAAGCAAAATACAGAAGTTCAGTTTGGCAAATTCAATGAATTTCTGAATCACTGCTCCAGTGCTCCTCATTCTTCATATTTACAATCAGCTATACATGTACCTATACTGTAATGTTTCCCTGATCCTCCCTCCCTCCCTCCTAAGATTTCAATATAAACCAAAACAAGATCTTTGTTTTACTAAATTCATGAAACATGACTACCAATGTGAGATGTATAATGTGTTTGAAACGATATTCTCCTACAACTAACATTGATATTTTCAAGACTTGGGTTAAAAGCAGAACTATTCCCATAATTTCCACATGGAGACTTTGCCAGACATAACTGGCAAAAAGAATTCAAACAACAAATCATTTTTGAATATTTTTACATAATAAAAGAATGTTTTAAATTCATTTCATTTAATAGTGGAACAGAGTTCGACTGTTTTACAAAACCTCTTCTGCACTGTGAATAAAATGACATATATGGTGAAACATTGCTGTAGTATAACTTTTATAACAAGATTCTACTGTATGATGTATGGAAGTTGAGCACTAAAAATGGAATAATGAGAAGCTGCCCATGTTCATGATTGGTCCTAATTTGAAATCATCATGACTTCACAAGTCCTTCCTTAACATCACCTTGCATCTTTCCTAGAGCGTTGGCATACTGGAAATCATCACTGTTCTCATGCTCGCACATGTCCAGGGCAATGATACAGCTCTCTCTCACTACCCTTGCTTCGTCCTTCACGTAGCCTTGGAGTGTCTCCAAGCACTTCTCGGCGGCAATGGAGCCGAGGGCTTCGGCACACTCGTGCCTGACCATGGGGTCTTCGGATACCTTGGCTAGTTGCTCCTGGAGCTGAGGGATGCTGGCCTTGTGCTGCATCTGTCCTAGAACGTAGGCAATCTCGTGACGAAAGAGGGCGCTGTCCGTGCACTTAAGTCCTGAAATATGAAGAAGAAAAAAGGGATTTCAATGGCCTATATCTACACATTGATGACAATGCTTGTGAAGTACCCTGTCTGTTGAAATATGAAGATGAAAAAAGGGACTGCATTGGTCTATATCTACACATTGATAGTAGCAGTGTAGTAGTGGTTATTTTACCTGACTGCTAAGAAAGCATAAATGCTTCTTATTCAGCAACCAGACGGCCGACGGCTTTAGGTCCTCTCTGAGAGACCTGGTAATGAGGATTAATGCCTTACCAAAGGGCACTAGCGCATCAATTTGGTTTCGAACCCAGGTCACCGGGTTACGAGACCACTGCTCTACCGACTGAGCTATCGCGCCTCTCTAAAGAACAATGCTTGTTAAGTGCCCTGTCTGTCGGCACTCCATCTACTTAAGTCCCTGGTAATTTGTAATGCATTTGCAATAGAATTGAAATGCTTTCTTTGTCTGATTCTCTATCAATATTTCCAGTTGATATCCTTTTTTTTCTGACTCTTCTCTTTTCATTTTGTGGCCTTCAAACTGAAATGATCTTCACAGTGTTTAGACTGCCTGGAGGAGGAGGAGGAGGAGGAGGAGGAGGAGGAGGAGGAGGAGGAGGAAGAAGAAGAAGGAGGAGGAGGAGGAGGAGAAGAAGAAGAAGAAGAAGAAGAAGAAGAAGAGGAAGAAGAAAAAAGAAGAATATTGAACATTACATCGTTTAGACTGCCTGGATGGTTATGACAAATAAGAAGAAAAGGTGGTGTTGATGATGATGATGATGTCGGTAAAAGGCCAAAGAAGAAGAAGAAGGAGGAGGAGGAGGAGGAGGAGGAGGAGGAGGAGGAGGAGGAAGAAGAAGAACAAGAATAATAATAATAAGAAGAAGACTGCACCACTTACCTTCGGCTAGGGCAAGCACAGACTCCTCTGTGTTGAGGTTCCTCAAGGCAAACATGGCCCTGTATCTTCCAAACAGAGGTAGCCCTTGGTCCAGGAGGATCAGTCTCAGTTCAGCCACACTGGTCTCTACAGCAGGGGGTGCAGGGTCTACAGAGTTGAACGGGTTCGGTCTCAGACGCGATGCTTCCTCTGCCTTCTGCTGACTTGCCAGCCACTCTAGTCGCTGGAGCGCAAGCTGACAGGTTTCGGATATCTACGACAAACACAAAATGTAAACACAAGAATAATATAAAAATCATACAAAATTTAAAGAGAAGCTTGAGTTCTGGGAAGAGGTAAAAAGTAATTTGTGAGCGTTATCATTGTTATTATGCAAATGTGGAAGCTTATCAGATAACAGATGTTCCCTGAAAACAATAGCTCTTCAAATGCCTTAATATTCTAAATATGGTATGTAACAGCATAAAAAACGGAACAGATTTTTATGGCGCATATTCCTGTAGTCCCATATACATACCGGTACATGTATATACAGAGCCTGTAACTTTACCTAGACTGGGCCAAGTTTGTTATCATTTTGATGATTCCAAAACCTTGCAGTACAGACCAATACTTATATGCTAGATTATCAACGTTTTCTGATCAATTCCACACCGTTTCTTTCACAATGCAATCGCATGACCAGAACTCAACTTTATCTTTAAGAGATTATAAAGACATTTATTTGAGAGAGGACCTTGCAAGAAACATCACAGTGTTGCCAATTTGTGTTTGTTTGATTGCAACTTCAAAAATTCATAACTTTCTTATGTTGTAATCGGCATTGCTTAAACTTTCAATGACCTGTTCCACTGATTTTTCTGCTTCTATTAAAACCAACTTATCAGGATGGATTCCCCCTTTTAAGCCTGTCTGCACTAGTTTGGCCAGGGGGGATTAGACCTCCCTGAAAGGTCACTGACAGGTGGTTATCTCATCAAATCAGCTCTCAATTACAATAAGAAAAAGGGGGTCATGGGGAACCAACAGGCACCGATTAGGCATTGTTGCTATATTGAGGGCGCAAGTAGCTATAGTGCAGTGGAGCTTTAAAAAGCTCTGGCATTAGCAACAAAAAATGGAAAAGATTGTGAAATTTCACATTATAAACATTCTGCTGTGAAGGGTGTCAGGAAAACACAATCCTACACTGTCATTGACAGTGTCATACTACATCCTCTCTTTACATTGGTCATTGCAGGCTACGCACCAGGGGGGTGTTTCACAAAGACTAAGAGCAACTTTAAGTTGGACTTAATCACTTAACTATGACAGGCCATACATGCCACTAGTTCCTCTAACCATTCCTTGAATTGGTTTATCAAGGGACGTACAATTCATGGTTACAGATCTACAGAATTTAACATTTTTGATAGTTCATTATTGAAGTTAAAAATATGATCTAAAGATCATAATTGAGAGGCATGAATGGCCTGCCATAGTTAAGTCCAACTTAAAGTCAATCTTAGTCTTTGTGAACACTCCCTTTGAGCTCTCATTCCTTTACAAAGTAATCAAGATATTAATCTTACATATGCAGAAGAGAAAATATTCAAAAAATCCAAAACCCATTTGCACAAAATTGGTTAACATTACCATACCCACTACTGTGATATCGCATCCACAATACCATTTGGTTTTACCTTTACCACAAATACTGGAATAATGCTGAGGCAGTAGTCGAGCTTCCAAAATGTTGAGCCCTTAAACCTGATAAAATCAATTTTTAGATTGATTTTAGGGCTTAGTGAAACACCCCCCAGTTTTGGTCTATATTTTTGTACTCTAGTTTAATACTTCTCATAATATAAGTCAAGGAGGCAAGGGGGCAAGAGTTAGCATCTTGACTGATGTAAAGAAATTAATATGAGTATTGAGAGACAAAGCGCTGTTCCTTCCAGCAAATATCAAGCCTGGGTTTGAAGGCGTCTATAGTGGAAACCTCAACTACCTCTTCAGGCAGAGAGTACATGTACCAGTCATCAATCCCTCTGTGACTAAATGGGTCCTTCCTTACATTTTTCCTACACCTCGGCTTCGCAAGCTTGAACCTATGCCCTCTCGTTGTTGTGTCTGCTAGTTTTACTGAACAAATCAGATATGAGACCAAAAACAGAGTCCAATCCATTTCATCAAAGGCGCTGATGATATTGAAAAACTACCAAAAATGTTTGTTCATGATTCTAACTGGGAAAGACAAAAGAGTACTTGACTAATTGTAAGCAATCTGAAATAGGTATGTCTTTAGTTGAGTTCTGACAGTGGATAACTGGTGACAAAAGCGAAGGATTTGGGGGAAGAGTAATGCTGATCATGGACTAATTCTGCAAAATTTGGAAAAGGACACACATACATATAGCAGCATTAGTATACTTTTTGTGTATTCAAAACTGTTTAGACGACCTCTATTGATTCTCACCATTTCAAACACCACTGTAAAAAACTCAACCAAGTTCACTCTAAATAGGTGCTTTAGTGACAATTGAGGACACCTAAATAGCAGTAAAATACAATCTTTTTAACATACCAATGCTAGAAAGAATAATTTGAAAAATTAAAATCGTGAGTCTACTTTCAATCTTGCTGATCAGCTACTTCGTATTCATTGTGTGCATTAGTGTGAAATTGTGTGCAATGTGTGTATTGTGTGCAATACCTGCCTCTCAGCATGTAGTACAGCGCTAGAGGTCAATACGCATTAGCATTGACTCTAACTCTATGCTTTGCTGGAGCTAACAAAGCATAAGGTCATGCACCTTCCTCACGCCTAGCATATCTGTTCTTACCTCTTGGACAGGATGATGTTCATACTTCTTCAGAACCTCAATAGAACTGGGTAGTCCAATTGCACCAAGAGCCTCTCCTGTAGACAGAAAAATCACAACACAAGAAAGATAAATATAAATAACATCCTGTTCATTAGAGTACCATAATGTTTATACTGTTAGTGTGACATGAAAAGTTGAATATTAATCAGTCTGAACTCTACAGCATTGAATAAAATGATGACCACCCCCCCCCCCCCCCCCCCCCCGGCCCCCCCACTCAGTGTCATTTAGGGAACGCGTATGCTCGTTCCCTCTTTTTGAAAACACCCCCTATCTGAGGACTGCCAACATTTCCGAACCCCCCTTTCGCGGGCTTTTAGCGGGCTTTTCCTGCCTTGGAGACCCCCCTAAATACGGAAAAATGCTCAATGTACCCCCCTAAATTCTAAATAATTTCTCAGGAATCCAAAGAGATGAGAGAAAAAAATAAAAACACCCCCTATTTAAAGAAATATCTGGGTGAAAAGTCAAATACACCCCTTTTTTTACAATTCTCGGGCCGGACTTTGTCGCACGAAAAGTACCCCTTTACCGGACATTTTGGTAACACGCATGCGGTCATTCCGACCCCGGAGTGGGGGGGCCGGGCCACCCCCTCCCCCCCTTGGCAGATCCATAGTTAGTCGTGTTAAAGGTGAAATTCAAAGAAAATCACAAATATGTCAACTAATGTATCACTAGAAACTGGTAAGCTATCAGATGGCCATCGTACAAGTTTTAGGTCAACTACATATTGGGTGATTTATAAAAATACAAATACAACCACCTCCGTAGCAGCGATATATACGAGAGATTCGCCAGAAAAAATTACGATGTTTAATGACGTCACTATATGGACCAATACTGCCCAAGCAGACGACATCCCATAAAGAATGAACATAAGTGCAAAGCTATTATTTGTCAATTCATAATGAGTTCAGTGTATATACCATTCAAAAGGGGATATGACCCGATTGAGTGATAACTAAAATATTTTGCTTGTAAATACACAGGATAAGGGTTAATTAACAATCAAAGAAACCAGACTTTCAAATTGAAAACCCCCCGGAATTATATTAAGGACGGCATTTGTTCCCTCTTGAAACGCCGAACATACCGGGGTGTGTGCAGCTGAATATACAATGGCGTCTTATTTTGTTTACAAGCGACAGATTCCTTTATTTTTGTATCGCTGCATTTGTCATCAAAATAAAAACATGTGCGGGGTTTAGAGTGAGCCAATAGATTATACATTTAGCCTTACGGTACTGAAGTAAGAGAAAGAACTCAAGAGAAGATGAAAACACAGGCACTGAAAATGTGTGAGATGTCATGGGACATCGTCTGCTTGTGCAAATCATGTCCATACTGTGATCTCACACATCTCAGCAGCGTTCGGAGAGCTCTTCAGGTGCTATGCCGGGGCTGTATTTAAGCGTTTTGTAATTTATGACAATCATTACTTCAAATGCTTTCAAGCATTGAATTTTGATAACCTTGTTAGATTTTAAAATCAATGAATATCTACTTTAAAGAAATACCAAGATCAGCAAGGCGACCCTTTGGGTGTGAAAGAGAAAAGCGCAAGAAAACTATTCTCTTCACTTTCAGAATGATTTAACAAATATCCTAACTCCTAACTTCACCAACGGACCCACTGTCCATAGCCATGGCATAGGGTCAATGAAATTATCCTCAAACAATTATTGCTTTTAAGGTCTTAAGTGTATTTTCACATATTTTGTGCCATTTACAAACATAGCTCAAGTCGAGTCTTAGATCCAGATCTAGTACCAAACTTTGCTAGACAAGTTCTGTTGAGTAAATGTTAAGCCAAGGAGTTGAAGGACAAGGTACGTAACTATGTACAGATGTAAGGCACTTAGTAGTAAGTAAGGCCAAAACGGCAAAAGAAAAGGGTAGACTCTATGGTTGTTTTTCCCAATCCCAAATTATCTGAAAAAATAATAATCCTCCACTCTAGCTCTACCCCAAATGCTGTACACACAATGTCACTGATTAGTGCAGCGCAGCGCTGCCGTAGCCCACATCCACACCCGCAACTGAAAGCCAGAACAGGGGGGCTGTGATTGAAGCCTTGATGGGCTCTAGCCCCTGGCCCGGCCCTGGACTGGTCGGCTGTTGTCGGGGGGGGGGGGGGGGGGGCGCAGGGCTACCATTCCATTCAATTCCACTCACCGGCTTCATGCCTGACAATTGTCTCCTGCGTATCATCTTCTAGTACACTTATCAGCAAAGGAATCGCTCTTTCATCTTGCATTTGTCCGAGACAGTAGGCACTTTCGTGTTTCAGCAATGCAGACGGATCAGAAAAAGACTTTCCAATGCAAGAAATCGCATTCTCTCCTCCCAAGTTACGCAACGTGAAAAGTGCACGGAATCTTTCGGCGAGTTGTTGGTTTTGATCGTTCAGAATATCCCCTATTTTCCTCACTGATTCCACATCCCTATTCATCTTAACAGTTAAGAATGCAAAGATCAAGTAAAATCTACCGAATTAATAAATTTATATCACGTTTATCAGCAAGGAAATTCCTAGATTGGCGACACAGCTGAATCTCCTGTAAAAAGCTGTAATATATTGCGTAATTACAATTTCGTACACATGTCGCTTAGGCTGAAATTATCAACTAACTTTTCGAAAATGAAAAGTAATGTGCAGTTATGCATTGCCTGTATAGTAATTCTTTAATGATTCGTCACTATAATAAAGATGTTTGACTACCGGATATTCGGATATAATAAGGATCGGTAACTGGCACGCCCCACCCCCACACACACACTCTGCATTCATGTTCCCAAAATAAAAAAGGGGTAATGTTCACGCTACAAAGTCTAGCTTGTAAAACACAAAAAGTCGGCCAGTATTGACTAATTTGACTTACACACAGACTTTTTTTTTTTTTTTTTTTTTTTTTTTTTTTTGGGGGGGGGGGGGGGTTTCAAACTTCAAAGGGAAGAACATGCATATGCGTACCCTAAATAACACGGAGAAGGGAGGGGGGCTGGCACGGGTGAAAGAACGTTACATTTTCGCCTTGGTATCGTTTCCCGCCCCTCGATCCCCTTGTCGAGTCCCCCATTTGGTCATGAAACCAGGATTCAGCCCTACCCAAAGGGAAAAAGATAATCGAAAACATAATTTTGTCTCGAAAATGTTTGATCTCCTACCATGCCTTTTTATTTTTAAGAGTTTCTCAGTGGGGGGGGGGGGGGGGGGGAGGGGGTAGTGAGCACTATTTTTTTTTTTAGGGGGGCCCTCGAAAATTTAAAAAATTGCACCCCCCCCCCCCTTGAGCGCCAGGGGAGGGGGCCCATCTCCACAAAAAGGTAAAATTAACGGCCCCCTCCCCCTGGATCCGCCACTGGAGTCTGGGATATATTTGCCTTAATTATAATAATAATGATACTCCTTTTCACTTGTTCTTTCTGCAAATCTAAATATTTTAATAATAGAACACTATAATCTGTGCATGATTATAGTGATCTGTATTTACGAATAACACAAAATACTTTTAAATAGGCAGGATCACGAGGTAGATTAAAAACGTCTAGGATGATATGATAGAGGCCTTGGTGACAATGTTTTCTACCAATATGCGATGAGAGCGCTAAATAGTAAATACCCGGGCTAAATATCAATTTCCTGTTCCTGATACTAGTATACCAGGGTTTGTGAGTTCATGAGTGACGGCATGCAACAATCATAAACAATCTCCCTAGTTTTTTAACCAAGGAAGTGCAAAAGCTTATATTACAAGCCCTGTATAGATAGGGCAATATGTAGTTTTGTTAGAAATGTCTCGGAGGAAAAAAGGAAATAAAGCCGTCCAGGTCAGACCTTTATTAAAATGGGTCGTTAACGGCAGCGGGTACGCCAGAATCCTGAATTAAGAGTTCATTTGTCTAAACCTCAAAAACCTGTCGGCCTATTAATTGTTGTTACCAATCAAAATATATACACATACAGATATGCTTAAAAACATTAACCCTCAGCGAGATAAATACCCATTCAGGCTTTTATTTCCCCCCTTTTTTTTTTTTTTGAGAGAGAGAGAGAGGGAGAGGTTCCAGGGATCACTACTTTTTGAACAACCGTCAAATTGGTAGCTCATTTTTGGGGTGAGATTCCCGTATTTACTGCTTGTTAAAATCGGCTGAATTTGGCGAACATACACAGGCGCACATTCTTCCTACGGTGTCGTCAAAAACGAAGAAAAGGAAGAAGAAGAAGGAAACACGGGAGGGGCCACAGAACTCTAAAATACGTATTTCAGAGTACTGTGGAGGGGGCACGGGATGAATAGTGCCCCAGTGAGGCCTTCCAAATTTGTAACATACAGACTTCTAATGGGGCTAAATTGATTAAATATGAATAAGGTTCACATTAACGAATCGATCCCTCATGATAGAATTAGGCTTATTATCACGAGGATCCCGAATGCAACATCATAAAAAAGATAATCATGTTCACAATCTTCTTGTCCCAGAAAACATTTCTTTTTTTAATAGTATTTTTCTCATGACGTTTGAAACCTTTTCAAATGATTTATAGTGAATTTTTTGGGAATTGAACAAGTCGACACTAGCACACAAATTTTTTGACAAGGGTCTACCATTATGTATTGAAGGCTTTTTTTTTGGGGGGGGGGGAGGGGGGGAGGTCATACCAGCAGTCCCTGTAAGAAGAATCCCCCATAATGCTTACCAGCATCTGTGCTAACTAAGTCCTCATTATAAACTTCTTTTTAATTAGACAGCTATTATGAATCATATAAATAAATTTCGTCTACAGCCAGGAAAATAATGCCCATTCCTAGACACAATACTATTAATATTGAATATCACTACCCATTGACATGTAGAATCTCTCCTTAATACGAGGCTGTATAAAGGTGTGTAAATTGATATGCCATATAGTGTAGAGGTACACGGAAACGCCTTATACCGTATGTACACAAATATTCAATAATAATCTAGAACATGGTAGCGCCTTTTAACACAAAATTACAGATTGTAAAGACACAAAAAATACATACCCGGTACTCATAAAATAGGTAAATCAGATTTTAACTGAGAGAAGAAGTTTTAAGGGATCTTTTGAAAGAGGTAAGACAGGTTAATTAATACTCTGAAGGAGAGTGGGGCCATGTTCCACATTTATGAAGCAGCTACGGTAATACTCAGAATAATTAGGTTGTGTTTGTCAGTAAAATAAAAGACGTCACATTCAAATGGATTGTGTTATACATAATAACCTTTTATTGCACTCAAATCACTTGTAGCTACTCTTCAAAGTAGCTTCCCATCCGACAACATATCTCTGGCTCAAGGCCCTTTACAATAATAATAATAAAAACAAAGTTTCAAATTACAAATGATGACATCTTGCAACAAGAATAACATAGCGTTTCGCTCTTTTCTCACAATCAAAATGGGTGTTTTCCGGTCGTGCGTTAGAATTATAAAGACAGACAGGAGAAGAAAAAAACATATTAGCTACAATTGTTGCATTTCTTTACTGCTTTCATTTTAACTAAAATGTTGTAAAGAAACAAATGAGAGCTTTGTGGCATTAACAAGAATTTTAAACAGACTTTAATACAGTAGTATACCACAGCACCACAGTACATGACATGTAGTATAATCTACTACACCATTTGTTAGCTTTGTTAGCTTTGCAAATTTTGCATGAAACTTTCATGTCGCATATCCTTTGTGCTACTACAAAGCTATTTTCATGTAAATAGAAAACCCAGTGCAGGTACAAAGCATTCTATTAAAAAGAATTATCCTTCCTTTTGCTTGAATTCGCAAGGCAAAATGCAGTTTTGACTCATTCCTTGCTTGTTCATGCATGGTACTATTAGCAAAACTAGCTATGGATGTTCTTTGGTGAAATTTGAAGTCTATTTTCTGTAAGCAATTGCAGTTGATTTTTGGCGCACCAAATAAACAGATTGAAACTTATCTACCATCCTAGCTAGTGTGTGATAACTCTTTATGTTTTCTCCTTTTTCAGAAAAACAATGAGGTAAAACAAAGTTGTAAGTAAACTCCGTCTATAAAGGCTGCCGGTCTATAGTTATGGCCATATATTTTCTCCCTCTTGAAATATATACAGGTACAGCCTGTGCAGAAAGATCGTCTGCCTTAAATGGCTGACTTTTCTGTTCATTTAGGTGGCCTTAGTAGACAGGTTCGGATGAAGTGATCACTTACAATTTGTAAAACTACTGTTATTCTTAATTAAGTATATTAATCTTTACATGTAAATTCTGCATGTATACCTATAATCAATGTTGGCAAAAACATTAGAAGAGAGTCACATTTACATTTACACTTTGCTGAAATAATTTTCAATGTCATGTACATGTACATGTACACAACTTGTGGATTAAGTGTGGTACAACGTATGCCTAATGAAATTAGCTGCAGTAACATAATATATATTTCACCACATTTACAGTCGACACACCCAAGACAATTGGACTGTGTCTTCATCTATAATTCAACAGTAAATAATAAAGTGATCTGAACATTTCACACATTTTTCTTTGGTGTTTAAATGAGAACACACGACTATAAAGAAACAGGGATAATAACTTGTTAAGATATATCACAACAAATAGAGAATTAAAGGACTGTATAGCGACGGTTAATGATGCACACATTGCTACAGATAAGCATACCGAATATAACTTTAGGTGTTATTTTAGTAAGAAAACCTTTATATGGGAACGTATTGTAAGAAAAATTATATTATACTCACTACCACACATTTTCTGTATATAAATAATACTCATCTCAAATTCTCAATCATGGGACAAAATATGAAAGAAATAGATTTACAAAGAAAGACAAACATACAGTATATAGTAAGACCACTTTTGTCTTTTGTGGGTCCTTACAATAGTAAATACAAAAGACAAGCAGAAAGGGAGAAAGGGAGGGAGGGAGAGAGGGGGAGAAAGAGAAAGAGAGAAGGGGGGGGGGAGGAGGGGGTAGAACAGAAGAGTCGATGAGAGAGGAAATGCAGAGGGCGGGGAATATAATGCGAATATCCCAAAAATGAATTACATAGAGGGGGCTGGTACCTAAATCTAACAACAAAATTAAAGATAATGTTTGGGAATCACCTGAAGGTTAGCTACATCATACAGTAGCATATCGTTCAATATATACATGCTATATGTGCTCAACATATATATTCAAATTGTAGCATAAATATGAGAATACAGGATGCTAAATTTAATCAAAACTTAAAGAAGAAAAAAATACTGTTTTAACAAAGAACAAAATATAATACCTTAAGGCCACTTTCTATATCACAGCTGTTTACTTCAGAAATGATCTGTTTTTCCTTTAAAATACAAGTCGACTACCGACCTCTTTCTTTGAAATGGTAGGTACAATACATGATAATCAGAAATTTCTAAACTTCTAAGGTGAAATACCTCTTACACTACTTCTTTACCTTACAATAGAACAGGTAAAAATGGAAACTGGTTAAGTTTATGACTCCAATGCATTCCTTGTGTTAAGCATGTTTGAACATTACCATGCATATGTACACTTGAGTCCACACGGTTCCATTTCTACACCAACTGGGGGGTGTTTCACAAGGATCCTAAGTCAAACTTAACTCTAAGTTGGACTTTTAAATTATGGAGAGCCATTTGTAGCCTTAAAATAAAGTATATTCAAAAGCAAAAATTCAAGTATTTTAGACTTTTTATGAATTCCACATCAAGAACATGAAATCTCCTTGATAATAGAAAATATGAATGATTTGAATTATGAATTTATGCCTTTTAAAATATTTTCATATATGCTAACGGCTTTCCATAATTTTAAAGTCCAACTTAAGATCTTTGTGAAACACCCCCCAGATATACTGTATGAGTGTATGATATGTAGCTCTTGCTAAAGTCCACAAAAAAAAACTTTTATGTGGCAAGTGCCTAGTCATGGAATGACAATGTCTTTTTTCATTGTTTACTTCAAAGGGCTTCCTCTAAGGACACTAATACTCTTTTCACACTGGTTTTGCTTAACCCCGTACTTTGCTTAGCCCCGTACTATCCTTAACCCCGGACTATTTTCTTTGGCTTTTCACACATTGTTTTTAGTCCCGTACTAACGCTTATTCCGGAATAAGAAAATTCACGGTGTTCTCACTGCAATTCGTTAGCCCCGGATATCGTGAATGTTATGATTGGACAGTGGGCTCCTTACTTCGCATTTGGACAGCTGCGATACGCTCCATTGCGTAGTACCGGACTATTTTTCGTTACTGTTCTCTTTCATTTGCCTGGCACCGCAATTGCGGGGTTAGCAGGAGTTAGCACCACAATTGCGGGGTTAGCCCTGCTATTTTGCAGGGTTAGTTAACCCCGTACTATAGGTGGGGCTAGCCCACTTTGGTAAATACGAGTCTGAACAGAAAGTGGAATAGGCTTAACCCCGGACTATAGGTGGGGCTAAGGCCCCCCTTAACCCCACCTATAGTACGGGGTTAAGAAAAAATTGCCAGTGTGAAAACAGTATAACTTGATGATGCATGTACCAGAGACTTTCTTTGGTAAGCAGGAACCAGATAAACTACCCTGGGCAGCGTTTCACAAGTTACACTCGTCATACATGTAAGCGCAAGGTCGCCAACATCCCATTGAATCGTGCATATTAAATTTAACATGCATTCGAACAGGATGTTGGTGAACTTGTAGTTATGATGGTTTTATGAAACGATGCTCAGGTTTTTAAACATGGAAACACTTTCGTCTTTGCATGTAAGAATTCTTGGATTAGCTGGTGGAGAAACCGTTTACAAATGGAAATACCCCCTCAAAATGCTGTACCTCTCTAGACATACTAACAATACATTTGTCAGTTTGCTTTCATCAGTCTTATATTTAAATTATGACTACATGTATCTTTAAGGCGATGGAAATGAAGGAAAAAAAGATTGTCAATAACCTGAACTCTACAATAAGTGGTACTACTTTCATAGCAACATGTCCATTGATCCAATCAAAGATTTTAGCATGAATCTGTAACACCTTGCTTCTGATTTAACACAAGCATTCACCAGGCATTTTACAAGGAACAATGCTATTATTTAGAAAAAATATTTTTGCAAATTGCAATAGCAGGCTAGTCTTGTACGCGGGGACATTTTTGTAGTACCGGTACTTATTATCCTACGCTCGATAATAATCTAGCACTGTGCAAAAAATCTCCAAGAAAACTGTTTCCTTGAAGTCAGTATTTATCTTCACTCCTAACGAACTTTCGACTTAAAAAAAAAAGGTGTAATTCATGTCTTTTGTGCATTGCGACACACGCATACTGTACATGTGATCAGTGAAGAGTATTCGAGCCTCTGTTCATATTGAAAATACATAAATGACTTACTGCACCGGTAGATCTTGATCAACAGTATTCAGCTATATTACATGACGATACAAGCAGACAATTAATTGTCATTTATCTCTAGCTACGACTTTTCAATGCTTGCAAAACACCAGAACTATTTCTCTGCAAAAATCATTCCAGACACATACTTATTAACCCTTTCGAGACAGGATTGATCTTTTAGGCCTAAATTGATCACTACTATTCTTCAAATTGGCAACAATAATATATTTTTTTTTATTGCTACATTGTTAAAAATAAAATCTACTGTCTCCGAAAACAATATACATGGGCGACAATGTAGTGAAAAAGATGAATGTGTCCAATTTTGATAGAAAAACAATGATTTTGAATATCTCATTGTGCTCCCAATTTAAGGAATTTTAAAGCTTATTTTCCTTTTAAAATTCTGAACATCGAATACAATATAATCACGAAATAACAATGAGTGCAATGTATGCAGACATTTTTGATTTCTACTCATGCTTCTGGCATATTTTTTAGGGCTCTGAATCTCAGTCTGCAAGTTATTGAGCCAAACCATAAAATGTGAAATGATTGTCGCGAAAGGATTGATACAGATATTGTCACTGTAAACTAAGGACTGAAAGAGGAATAAAGCTAAGGAAACAAAGTGAAGAAGCTTACATTACAATTTGAATGGACAGCCGACATGTGCAATACAAGAAGGCACAGTATGATAAATATTACTTCTAATTACTAGTACCCCGATTAGGTTTCACTTTCTGAAGTATTCAATGCCTAATGACCCAACAGCAAAGCATATTTTAACAAGGATATAGTGTATAAATTATATGTCCTTAATAAGTTTGGCAAATATTAATGACATTACATGTAAAAAATCACCAATCCAAAACCATATTGAAAACCCATTACCGGTATCTAAAATGGATTACCGGTACCCATACAAGTGTAATAATGTTGCTCCTTTAGAACTACATGTATAATTACTTTATTGTGCATGTGCATTTTACATTTAGTAAAATTACAGTCACACACACCAAAAGTAAACACTTGATTCATTTCCTGGAGTTTTGTGTGTATCAATATTGATAAATTACAAGTAATTGCATGTTTGTACATTCCAACCTTGTCAATTTGACACTATATATGCAAATGAAGCCTTTCCAAATCTTACAATTTAGCAGATACATGAAGGAGTTACAAAATAAATTTTTCCCATAATATTTAATATTAAACATAATACTATTGGTCTTAAGTTTAAAAGATAAATTGTTTTTAAGTACATTAAATAATTTCAGAATATGCAGAATATTTTAACACCTTCTTATACCATTTCATTAATTTCTCATCGAGGCTTTATTTGTTTTACTACTTTTTGCCAATAACAATACATATTTTAATCTAAAGAAGAAGTTTGAAATTTGGTTAATTTGGCTTATCGATTCCATATACAGTATGTTATGTTTCTCAAGGAATCAAATGTATTGCAATTTATTCTCCCCCTCCCCCTTTCCACACAATTTATTTTTAATTTTTTAATTTTTTGATTGAACTACATGTACATGGAATGGTTTCTAGAGGTCTGGCCAGTTTTTAAAGTTAAAAATAGAAACAAATTCAAGAGTTCATGAGGTGCCCAGTGCCTAACAATTATTTATTTGACATGTTCACTAACCACATCTTCCTGGAAAAAAAAAAGTCATAAGCACTTCTGAGCCAGGAGTAAATCAACGTCCACAGCCAACAGAATGAATTATTGGGCTGGCAACAAAAATCACAATGCTTAGACTAGAGCCAAAAATAAGCATCATTCTCTTCCTCATACCATAGCTCATATTTTGTTCCAGGATTTTCATCCCAACCAACTATAGAACTTGACCTGTATACAGCATATCGTTTGTTTGGTGACGGAGGGGCTTTAACTCATGTACTCTAACACAGAGTTAACACACTCTTCTGGCTCTGGACAGACGATATGTTTATAATCTGAAATGTGCACAGTGCATCTATTTTAAGGCTTGACTTGCTACAGTATGTCGCAGTAAAAAAAATACACGGGGGCTCAGGGCGAAATAGCCCCCGAAAATCAGAAAAGAGCCCCCTTGAATTTGGATAGAGTCAATGCAAATTTTGTTTTAGAATGTTATTTTCATGCAGGCAAGGTTGAAAAGTAGCCCCCGAAAAATAGATATTAATTTTGTCCCTGGTATGTCGCCAATGAACTGCATGTATAGCAATGCACAATGACCACTTACTCATTGAAAGGAAGGTCGGGGATTACAGAGCATGATGGAGTATATTGTTTCTCGAGTTTATACTGATCTTAGGGTCAGATAACGGATATAATGTTGGGTTTTTACTTGGATTTCTTCGGTTCAGGGAAGTTCTACATTTGCAACCGATATCTGCCTGCAATAGACCAGTTTACGAACATAATTTCAAGCATATTTTTTAAATGAAGGTTGCTCTTGACAACTTAAAGCTTGTCTGAGCCTTGCCTGGCATAGCAGAAGTCATGTATACAAACTGGATTCTGAGTATTGTACAGTAGTTCACTCATTATTAAACCGGTTAATGGATAACTTATCACTAGGTCCCCAGAAAAGAAACATCCATAAATTAATTAAATTTGAATATGTAAGTAAACCAGTCCATTGCAAGCAACTCAAAGATGTCAGAAACTTTCATGTACAACATGCAAAAACTCTATTGCTAGTTGAATCAACTTTTAGGGAAAACAACTCAAATGGTTTGAGGTGAACATTTCTGGATAAACCGTGAAAAATGACCAAACTTAAACCCACGGCCTACAGGAACCAGGTCATTCGTGTACTAAGCCTATGGCAACGAGATAACTCAGCAGTAAACGGGTTAAAAGATTTTACAGGTGAAAGTTGGAATGCAGTTTCCTACAAAATAGAAGTTTCGGAAGTGAGACAAACTTTAACTACATGTAATTGCACTATATAATTTTTCCTACAGCAATGTGTACAAGACATGCACAAAATATCCAGTTCTCAAGAAATAAAGAACCTTGGATAGAAAAAAAGAAGTTGCTCAAGATCACCTTTTCTCTGTAAGTTTGATTGGAGTTAACCATAACTTTTACCATGAATGCCTATCAGAAACATAAATCATTACTGACGACGTATTTTCTTGTCTTCTTTTTATGCAGATTTAATACCATTCATTTATTTTCGGCCATTCGTCGCATATTCAATCATCTTGATGGTAAAAGATAATCCAGTGATTGCAGTTCATTCTCTTTGTTTTCCTTTTTTTAATAATAATTCCA
Organism: Strongylocentrotus droebachiensis; assembly: GCA_035222895.1. Taxonomy (NCBI): domain Eukaryota; kingdom Metazoa; phylum Echinodermata; class Echinoidea; order Camarodonta; family Strongylocentrotidae; genus Strongylocentrotus; species Strongylocentrotus droebachiensis. Next base: position 73,055 of record JAVYIG010006854.1, read on the forward strand.
TACGTACACTTATGGAATAAGCAGAGACTGGAGCACAATGAAGTAACAAAAATCATGCTCTGATTCGTGATTGTTTTACTCCCAAACAGTTGCAAATCACACAACCGTTTAGAAGGGCTTTCCGATTCAAATAAAACTTCTGCGTTATTACCTGCATGGTGAACCATTACACGTTCAATCGTCAAAATACTTTTCGATGTAAATGTCGTCGAAACCGCTCTCACGCCTCTCACTTAATACACACGTTATACAGATCCCTCTTGAAGAAAACATCTCGGACGACTACAAAAAAATATATTCTTATAAAGTCTCTGGTATTGACCCCCTAATGTCCGTCGTCGTAGGTGGACAGAAGAGCGGCCTCTACGGGTTCCATGCACGACGGGCACGTGAAGGAGCGCATCAACCAATCGTCTATACACTTTGTGTGGTAGATGTGCATGCACGGCAGGAGGCGGATGGGGTCGTTTAATTGGAAATCAAGCATACATATCACACACCTGGAAGGGGAAGTAAAGAGAGAGAGAGAGAGAGAGAGAAGGAAAGGTTCATCATTTGAAAACTATTAAGAACTGGAATTATTTTATATTAAAATTAATATGATGAAAGATAAAACGATTGAAACTTTGAATCTGAAAGGAAAAAAAAACGGGAGACAAAAAGCCATGAGTGAAAATGTGAAATACATATACCGGTACTCCTATAATGAAATTGGAAATTTTGGACACAGCACTTTTGATTTTACTACATTTGTACATTACTCTTGTGAAAGTTCAAACTTAAGGGAAAAATTCCACTTCAGGAGTCAGGCAGGACCCTAAAAATCTTTCCCCTTTCCATTATAAAAATTGAATATTTAATCTATCCAGAGGGGAAGAATTCCAATATTTTCTCTGAAAGAAGCATTATATTACATTAACATGAATATTTATTATTTTGAACATTTTGAACAACTTTTCATCATTTCATGTAAAACCACATAACAGTACTGTAGGCAGAGAAGTTTAATTACTATTACAGTATATCCCTCATAGAAAGTTTCTTGTCGAACAAACCAACAATACATGTACATGTACGTGTGTTGTCAATTTCTACAAGACTACAACATACATGTACATGTACTGTTTTGTGGACCCCTGTACATGTTGTACCTCAATACCTGATACCTGCTTTAACCTTAAATTAAACTACGGATTAAACGTTTAAAGCCACAATGACCTCAAATGGTTTGCCAAAAATCAATGAAGTTACTTTATTTGGCAAAGGGATCACAGGCTAGTGCACTTCAATACACAGTACATGTTTATGTACAGTGTACATTATATACAAAGACATCCTTCTGGAATTTGGGATATATCGTATAATCTTCCCCCCTATGCCATTAATGCATTTTTGGCTCGGCTACAAAATTTGGGGGTTTGCAGGGTAAGAGGTATTGTGGTCATTAAATTTAGTATTTTATGCAAAAAGGAAAAATTCAGCAACTATTGTTCCTTCATCCTCAGTCCCTGTGAGTCTCTGTCCAACATCAACCAGTAAAGTTCAATGTAAACTACCTACAAATACATCTACTTCCTTGCACTTTACTGTTGAAATACATGTATATATGCCTTCTATGTGTAATGTGTATTTTACTGTACCCTGCATTTGTGACATCAGCTATGGCGGAACATGCCCTTGCCCATTATCAGTTGCCTGTGGGACACAGGGCAAATAACCTGTTTTTAACAAGGCTAGGTACCATTATCAAAATTACAATGTATTATGATACCCCTTTCAAACTGGCCTGATTTTCATTGGATGCATCCACTTGGTTACTGTACAACATGTAAATATAGATCTGCATGTACATTGTACAGGATGAAGGTGTTTATACTTGAAGCATCATGAATCTGTGGAATGTGTCTCTAGTTTCTTTACAAACTGAATCAGACTGTATAGTATAAAATGGCCTGTTGCTTTAAAACAATATAATATTTATAATAATCTGGATTTATATAGTGATTTATAGTCAAAATACCACCTTTAAGCGCTTTACAGATATTATTTCCCCGGTCATTGGATTCCTTTATGCTCAATGTGCACCATCTCCACTCCCTGGGGAGTATTCCTACCATGTGGTTACCATGATGGCATATGGCAACACAAAGGCTTTCGTCATCCTACCAGGTACATGTAGGTCCCCATTTATTCCATGGGTATGGAGTGGCAAATGTAGAATATTGCCTTGTTAAACAGCATTAGTGCTGTGTCGGGGAACAAAATCACAACCTTTGTATTTCAACTTTTCAAGTCTAATGTTTAAACCACTCGACTATGACTTACACCTCTAAATACAGGATGCAATGTGTTTTGTCCTATCTACATGTACATGTATGTATAGGAAAATGTTATTGTGTTTGCCCAATAGTGAGTCAGCAAAATGTGACGCATTTCATAATAACCTTTACAATTTCCAAATTATGATTACTGCAATGACTAATAATCTAATTCACATCTAAATTTGTGCAATGATTACAGTCCCCCTGTATTACACTAATTTACTGGTTTTACCCTGAAAAGTTACACAATCCACATACATGTACAGTATGTAGCCCACATGTTCATGTAGATGTACAATGTTTGCTGTATAAAGTATGAAAGTAACAATTTTCCCCCAGTGGGATACAAACCAGTGCAATGAATGAAAATTGAAAAGAATTGTCCATGTGAAAAATTGAGGGGCTATTCTCTGTAGAGAGCATTTCAGTAGCTCAGAACTAATTATACAACCGCTGCCGTTGCTTGGATTTTTTGCTGTGGGATAGGAGCATTGTAGCACTCTGATATACGGTAATGAATGTATGAAAGTGCCAAATTTAGCAGTGTTCTTTTACTCACTCTCTAGCCTTTTTGCTACCATCATATTGCCCTATGGGCAAGTGCTGTATAAGGCCAATTCGTTTGGCAATTCGGATCTGTTCTTCTTCGGTCAGTTGACTGGCTGATCTTCTCTGGTTTGGTGTCACATGGTAAACGGGAGCTTCCTCCTAGAAAAAAAAATACAAAAGAAACATAATTCATGTGCCATTGTGCCAAGTATTATGATTCAACACTATTCAAAGCTCTATCAAAAAGGGGGTAGCAACATTAGTTTCTATGTCACATCTTACATTAGTCATACATGTACATGAAGTACCGGTATGTTGTTTAGATCAAAACAGAAGAAAAAAAGGCTGCCACAGTGCCGGGATTAATATGGATCACAGTGATTTATTAAATTTCCTTTGGTCATAAAAAGACCAACAAATGCATACAGTTGTACAGGTGAATGTTAAAGATAAACATCATACATTGTGCAGCTCCACACAACTTTTTTTTACAGCACCGGCACCCATGACTCATCAATATGGAAACTTCTTTGTTCATCCCCCAAATTGCCCAAATACAAGATGAAGGCACATTGTCCATGGTACATGAACATTCAATTTCTCATAAAGTCTTTTCTTGTGATTACACATCTTTCAAGCAAATATGAAGTCCATGACTATATATTGACTATTGGAGGAGCGGGCGACTTTGATTGTTTGAAACAGATAAATGGCTCCATAAAAGTGCTGTGGATCATCATCATCATCATCTTGGATCGTTATTGAAGCAGGATTTATTGAGGAGAGTGACAGTCTGACACAATGATTCCTTTCAACGTATTAACCTGTATGACCTGTGTCATTAACAATGGAAAAACTGGAAGTCTGCACAACTTCCTTATTTCCTTTGATTCTTTGAATACATGTACATTTCAATCCCCAAAACAGGAAAGAAAACAGCCCTTTTTGCACAGTAAAATCATTGAATTTTGCCCTTTATCATTAAGTGGAAATTAAATATAATTGCCCAAACCTTCAAGAAACCCTCCCGTCTCATGAAAACTAATGCAAGACTTGGTCATTATCAGATTTTGAGTACAAATTGTTTTCAATCCAATTATAGTTTTATACAAAGAGATTTTATAGAAATATTGGCTAGAGTTCCATATGAACCCCCCCCCCACTAAAATTGAAAAAAAAATATGTTTCAGAGTGATATACCTAATAATAATATAATATATAAAACATGGGGAAACTAGGGTTAGGGTTAGGGTAAGACAATGAGAGATAGAAAGAATATGTAATAATATTTAGCGGGGGTACATACATGTAATATGGAACTCTTTCTGAAATATTAATGGTAGATCTCATTAATACAGTAACTTGAAGTTTTGTTTAGCATGGCATGGGTAAGGCCAGATGGATGAGTTGCGGGATATCGAAGACGGCGAGCACCGAAAGCGCATTCGCGAGGCGCTGTGCCCTCCTGCGTCGAGCGTCATTAGTGACCTCCGCCGTGAGCTCCGCTACATCATACATGTACATGCATGATTTTTTAACACTAAGATTGCGGCTTCATTTCACACATGAGCTCTGGTTTCTTTTTTGAGCCGGATAAATGTGTCTCATGCTGTCTGTGTAACTGAGGTTGAAATATGGTAGTCGGTCACAGGCTATGCAGACACGCGCACACGTCACAGGGGTACCAGGACGTTATCAATCAACATCTACAAACAAATTAAAGCATTCACTCACATTCTCAGAATCTGATTCATTACATTCTGATCTTGATTGTTGCGTAAAAAGCAAGCTGCTTAAATTACATGATAATCTGAAGTCTATTCGGCAATTTGAATGGTAACCCCTGGTTCTACATGCTTAGTCTAGTAAATAAATGCTTTTTAAAACATACACAGGAAGATGACGTTTAATGCTAGACTATATGGCCCATGGCCATGGGCATGGCTTGGGATCTCATTGAAAACTAAAAAACTGGCATGAACAGTCGTTATTATTTTATCTATGATACTACATGCAGACATTTAGGAAACCTTTACAATTTGATTATCTATAGCGTGAGATATTGCTCGATAAATAAATATTTATTTTAATCTAACCTGATATGGTGGTGGGGGTCCCAGGCGCTCATGTACTTCGGCATCGTCGTGAAGCAACGAAATATCGTCAGCTGTTTGACCCTGCAGACAGTTCCCCATTTTGAGATCAAACTAGCTCGCCTCTACGACGTAGAATTTCAGCTGCAAATGTCAAACAACGACAGCATACTCAAAACAGACTCGCAGGAAATTTAGTCTGTTTGTCGACTGCTTAAAGTAGACATGTTAACCTATTCATGTTGTGAAGATATTCTAGATTTATCAGGTCGTTCGAGACTTTGTTCGTGGCAAATTCACACACAGCAGAATCGGCAATCGGGAAGTTATGTACACACAGTATACAGTACAGCAATATGGCAGCTCAGCTCAGACAATAACATGCCCTGTGTATACGATTGTGAGTGCTACGGTTTTGACTTCATACGCGTATGAAATAATAACTCTCTTATTGTTGCAATAACACAATAGTGTAAATGAAAATTTGATTCAATATTATAAAAAACGATGTTAAATGTGTGCATTTGTGTTCTTCATTAAAATAAATGAGCAGGAAAAAGTCTTGAAAACAAGTAATAAAGTGAAATATTAGTGCGCGTCTGCAATTCATACTATGACGTCATTATATTTTGTAAACAAAGTTATACACCGAGGGGTTCCCCTTGTGTTCGGAGGTCATGAGTGTATGAGCACAGAATTTGCAGGATGAGACTCATTTTTATTCTTTGTCCTTTGTTCCTCCTTCTTAATTGCCTCTCTTTCATATAGCTTTCTAGAAGATTTATGCAAATTGGTGATATCCGCTCGAAATATTCACGAGACACAATTGCATTTTCTGCCACTCACGGAGATTGCAGTGGTGGTAGTGATGGGGGGGGGGGGGGGGGGGGGGCACTGGATGTGACAAAGATATATGCATGATCTAAACGGAGAACAAAGAGGCTCACCGTTTCGTTTTTCTTTCCATTTTTGTTTCGGTTATCTGTCTAACTTTTGTGTAGTCGTGCAGACCTGCTTACAAATAGACTAAATATTGTGTTGAATGTTTTTCGGATGGAACTTCAAGTAGAATATCGTATCATACCATATTCATGGAGTAATAATAGTTCAATATGCCTTATGTTAATGGGGAATTAACAATTCGAATAAACTAATATGCCCTTTGTAAAAAATTAGAAAAAAATAGGGAGAAATAATTTTGAAAGTTTGAGATAAATCGGAAAAGGAATATGCATTTTCAAAAAAAATTAGAGCAGACTATTTAGACACGGGGAAGTTTTCTTCTTGAATTGAATTGAATTGATTTAGTTCCACATTTCCATAAAAAGATATAACAACAAAACATACACGATATTAAATACATTAATGACATAATAAACATTATACAAAAATGTTCTATGTGGGAGATTATAAAAAAATAACGAACTTACAGCATGACCCCATGCTTGTATTATTTATATTGGAAACAAAACGACATGATAGATAATAATATTTAATTTTCCAATTTATCATTCAGCCTCGAAAATTATAATTAAAAAAGGTGCCTTCCGTTTAGTTTTCGTACGAAACAAAGTTCAGAAAAATTCTGTTTGAAATTATTATAATGCCTCCCTGCCCGTAAGAGATTGCCAAGCGATATCACGCTTGATTTCAAAACGTTCTTTTAAGGTCCGATTCTGTATAACTTTAACTAGATATTTGTTTTGTTTTCTGATATTGCCGCTTTCAGAAATAAAAGTATATCGATGGAGTTTTTAAAATATTTTGGGTATTAATTTACGTCTAGAATAAGTAGGCTAAACCTTTTCGTAAACTGTTTACAATGCTACTATATCTAGCAACTTGCCAAGATAAGTATATCTAGTAACAATCTTGCCTGGTATAAACGGGGGGGGGGGGGTCGTAGATCCTCATGTCCCCCTAAGCTGCACCCCCCCCCCCCCAATCGATGGGAGGGGGGTCGTATCGTTTCCTATTCACGTTGTGCTTCTCTTTCACCCTTTTTCATTTTCTCGCTTAGGCCTTCCCCACCCCCATTAAGGGGGGGGGGTGCGACCCATGGCTCTACGCTATTCGTTGAAGATACGCCTCCAGAAGATAAAGACTGAGCAATATATTCAGCGTTTTCTCTAGCAAACACTCATAAAAAGACCTTCTTTTATGTGAGACAAAATATTTGCTCAGAGGGTCTATATAGTTCTCAGTAAATAAACCTTGTACCCCGTCCGTTATAAAGATTCACTGCACAGAGGCGTAATTAGACCATTTTCTTTTTTGGTAGGGTATGAGGGTCCAATTTTTTGTAACATATTGTTTAAATCATCTTTTCTCAACAGCTCATTTAGCACGATTCATAGCCCTTCCCGTGTCTGTGTGAAATGGAATTTCCTCAGCTTTGGCAAAATTATATTTTTATGTGTGCCACCCCCTCTTCCCTGCAAAAATAGATAGTGAAGTTTCTCTTTGAATTTGTCAGCTTACGACCTTCCGAAAAAGAAAAAATATATATGCATATTATACCCTGGTCACCCCCTGCAGGCACGAGCGCCCCCGAATAAAACCAAATGATGGTACTTATTAGGTCCAGTGTTCCAAGTCATCCGAAATGGTTGCATACGTGTCAAACGCTGGTCACCACGACTCCCATCGTTGAATTTCATGATCCCGGCTCATGATGGCTTCCAAAAGGAGTTTTAGTATTGAGGAGCAACATTTGGATGGTAGTAATGAAAAGAACACATATCCCAAGTAAGTTTTATTTCCGATACGTTTCCACTTGTTTATATTTGTGATTGCATTTCTACTATAATAGTAGAAATTACTTGATATCTATAGAAAATTAGCTAATCACGGAAAACACAGTTGGTGTGTTTGTTTTACCTGACTGCTTAGAAAGCATGTGTATGCTTGTAAATAAGGGACACGGATGTCACTTTCCGAGGGACTTGATATAAATGATGATTAATGTCTTATCAAAGGGCACTAGCGCATCGAATTAGTTTCGAACCTGGGACCTCCCAATTACGAGACCCCTGGGCCTCGTCTTACAAAGAGTTGATATCAATCGCAACTTATTTGCGATTGATATCAATCGCAACTATGCACATAAGAGATAGGAGACTGCAAACTTGCGATTGATTGGAGGACTTGTGATTGATTTGGATCAATCGTAACTCTTTGTAAGACGGGGCCCTGCTCTGAGCCATCATCACGCCTCGCGTTGTTTAAGTTGATTAAAAGGAAGACTCCGACATGATTCTTGTACAATGTCCGCAAACGCTTTGCAAGATATTGAAACATTATTTGCGTCATATTATTTATCTTTACATGGGATGTTTACTCTGTACTACAAAATGTGTAACACATAACCGATTTAAGAGGAAACAAACATGTGGGGAAACGTGAAGACTTTAGTACAAACAAATTCCCTATAATAATAATATTCCGTGTTTATAGAGCGCCCAATACATCGATCCGACGATTGCCTAAGCGCTTTACAGATAATAGTATTACTAATACAGCCGGTCATCGGATTCAGGCTTACCCGCACACAATGTATGCACATTTTCCACTCCCCGGGGAGCGTTATTTTTTTCTGCGGCACAGATTGGGGTTAGGTGCGTGTTGAGCCTATGGGAAAGTTTAGGGTTAGGGTTAGGGTTAGGGTTAGGGTTAAATCAAGACCTCTTTTTAAAAAAAAGCCCCAATCTGTGCCACATAAAAAAATTACGCTACCGGGTACCCATTTAACACCTGGGTGGAGAGTAGCAAGTGCAGGTTAATATCTTGCCAAAGGATATTAGTGCCGTGTGGGGAATCGAACCCTCGACCTTCGCATCTCCAGTCAAGCGCCTTAAACCACTCGACCACGACACTCCTATATTGGGTGAAATCTAAAACAATACGGGCCAAGAGCCTATCTCAATAATGCCAATCCAATAAGTTTATGAAATATGAAGTTACTTATTTCAAGATTTAAGATTCAAAATTCAAGATTCATTTATTTATTTCCACTGACATGGAAACAATACATTCATGATTCATGAACAGTAAAAACAAGTCAACAAGTTCATCGTCGACAAGAATAAATTCATGAACAATAACGAGAAAGCTATAGAGACAATGCAAATGTCGAAAAGAGGTGGTCTGTAAAAAAGCACAGCAGCTATATCAACTTTACAGGAACAACAACAAACAAAATGTTAAGAGATTAGATTAATGATAAAATAGGGTAGAACAGAAATAAAAATAGAAATGGAAATGGTAAGGTGAATAAAATAATGTACAATATACAGGGGGACTAACCATACTAATCTACTTACCTATATACTGAATAATATTAAACGAATATCAGATCTATCACCAATATATAGAATATGGTAGATTGAAAAAAAGAAGCAATCTATTTAAACAATTAAGGGTTTTGATTATATGAATTGAGTAGGTTACAAACTGGGATAATTTATTTACAGGTCTGAAAGGGACTCACCAAACTCACTTCAAAACTGATTTAGATGCAACAGTGATGTACATTGTTATATACTGTACCTCTCTTTAGAAATCAAGCCATCTGATTGGTCGAAATTGAAGTCGTGATTTTAGCCATACCCGTAAAGAAACGAACAATGCCAGTAACGGTCAATACTTCTTGAGTGAGATTCCCGAAATATTTCGGGTATACCGGGAAAATAGTTTTTATGAGATCCCAATATTATTGGTTTACGTGTTAAAAGTTACTTTGTGCGAGCACGTATATAGTGCTTTTTGTCTGCGATTCCCAAATAATTGTAACATTCAGTCATCTTTCCAGAGAAGCTTAACAGACAGTGTCTCAGATTTTCTGTAATGTTTTAACCAAGCTTTGCTCAAGAAAAATGATAAGGTAAGAATGCTTGGTAGATTTTTGTGTCAATACGGTATATAAAACATAATATCGACTGCTCTAATATTCGAGGCCTGGCTGTGTGCCTCTCATAGCATTCGATATATTTAAATTATTACACCCTAAACTCCAAGAAGTTGCATAGCATTTATAACAAAACTGCTGGTGGCCAAGGAAGTGTTAAGTATCAGAGTTATTTTACATGGTCTGCTTTAGATGAAACAATCTGCATCATTACGACAATTTAAGTTGAAAAAAAATATCTTTGCCATTCTTAGAAGTCATTTTTAATCTTTAAAAGTAATTATCATGTTTCAAATCGCCATCATGCTTTTCATCAGGTCAATCTAATCTAATTATAAAATCAGACATTTTAAGGAAGAGTTCACCCTGAGGATGGGTTTACTCTTCCTTTTAATACTCAGGCGGTGAGGAGCGGTGCAATTAACCATGGACCTACTCAGGTCCATGAATTAACTCACGAGTTCGTTTTGATTTAACCTTGCTTTTCTGTTGAATAAACACGTTGTTTACGTGAAGAGCGGTGTAATTAACTCACGATTTTGTTTTGATTTGACCATGCTTTTCTGTTGAAAAAACACGTTGTTTACGTTAAACCGCTGGGAAAGTGGGGGAAAGTGTCGCAGTAATTAACCAGCCATAACTTTAGCAAATGACAATGATTCTTAGTGATCTTTACATTTGTGAAAAGTGGAATTATCAGATTAACTATACCTTTAAAGTAAATTAATAACGAAGGAAAAATGGGGACATAAAGACAAGAAACTTTGTATGAAAAAAGAAAAATAAAAGTCCGAAATATTGTATAAAATTACACATTTTTAACCTGTGGACAACATATATATTCGAATATGTTATTTAATAACTATTACAAAATTGCTCAGCGAAATATCATTTTTATAAACCCATGCGTCCGGATATGTCTGGAAAAAATCCAACAGAATGCATTTTCATACCCTAAATACGAGCACCGATCTAATGAGTGATGACGTCATGCTCAATGGCACATGCAGTCCCACATAGGCCTACTTCCAAGTTTGCATAAGCTGACAAACTTTCCTCTATCATGAAGGGGTGTCATATTACCCCCCCCCCTGTATTTAAGAGGACTGTTGATTTTTTAATGTTCAAGTTAACACATAGTGTGATTTTGAGATCTGCAATTTTGTTAGAAATGATTCATATCAGGACAATTACCCCCTGGACAATCACCCCCCGAATATTTACCCCCCCCCCCCGGGGACAACCACCCCGAGGACAATAACCCCCGGAAAATTACCCCCATGGCAATTACCCTACCCCCCCCCCCCCCGAAAATTACCCACCTGTTCATTAAAGGGAAAGTCCACCCTGATAATAAATTGGTTTTAATAAAGGTTAAACAATTTTCGGGGGGTAATAATAATTGTCCACGAGTGGTAATTGTCCTAGGGGTAATTTTCCGGGGGGGGGGGGTGATTTTCCGGGGGGGGATAATTGTCCTTGGGGAGTAATTATCTCGCTGGTAATTGGCCAGGGGTGATTACCCAGGGGGTAATTGTCATAGAACCGAAATTATCATTTGTTTAAGAAGTTGGATTGTATGGTCTAGTCGATTTAAATATAATGTCGATATGCTAAATAAACTTCATAAAAGAGCAGCTTATATTATTTCTAGACAGTCTTGGCACATTCCATCGCGACAGGTCTTGGATGGCCTAAAATGGCCAACTCTAAATTAATTATTGTTCGATAAGGCCACTTGTTGTCTGGTTTTTAAATGTATTAATAATTTAGCACCTCCAGCTATGTCGGATAAATTTGTACTACTAGATGATGTTATGCAACGCACAACTCGAAATAGTAATAAGAATCTGTTAAAACCTTTTAAGTGCAATACTGAATTTTATGCTAACACTTTCGTGAATTATGGCGTTTAAGTGTGGAACAAACTTACAGTAGAAGCCCGACTTTGTTTAACTCTCAATGTATTTAAACGGATGATATCAAAGAAGTAACATGTTTTTTTAAATTTTCTTAAACTCGTTTTAAATTTGTATTTTCTAAATTGGATCTGGGAGAATTATAGGTTCTCTGTCATTTTTATCATAAATCCTCTATCTTGCTGAACATTGTAAAATCTGACCTTTCTTGCCCTTTGACAATATTATATGAGCGGTGTCTCTCTTCCTGTTTTTTAATACAAAGGTCATTTTAACTTCTTATATTGTATCATTATTTACCTTTAATATGGTCTCACCTTTACTATATAATTGTTGTCGTATTTGATTTTATACTCTATTTTTTCTCTCACTTTATTAAATATGTAAACATTTTGCATATCTATTTGTATTTTTACAAAACAAGGCAACATGAAAGATCAGGTTTTTGTTTTTTATCGTAAATTATTTCATATTGTTAGTTTTACTTGTTTATCATTGTGCTTTGATGTCTATATGCTTTATGTATTCAATTTGTTGTCTTTTTCTTCCTACTGTTATATATATGATTTTGTTTTAAGAATTTGTATATAATGTGTATTTTTATTGAGACAGGGCCTTATTGGAAGACCGGTTTTTAATCTGAATGAGATACCCTGTATAAATATGTGAAATAAATAAATAAATAAATAAATAAATAAATAAATTTGCATAAATTCAGTTATAGGCTTGTACAATCATAAAGTTGTTTCATGAATCTTGAACTATGAGTATGATTACGAAATTTACGTACTATACCTATAGAAGGGCAACAAACTGATGAGAAAAAAAAATCCGGGGTGGGGGGGGGGAGGGGCTTGTGTATTTGTGTGTGTGTGTGGGGGGGGGGGAGGGGAGAAACCCATTAATACCTTTCATTGGCATATATTACACGAAGATACTACATTACTATTGTGATTACACTTTACAGTGTATGAGAAAAAAGGAATATCTATGATAGCCTCTTAAATATCGTTGGAAGTTCGTGTCTTAACAAAAAAATTACTTTAGTTTATTTATGATCCAACTGGAAGTGGCGTATCTAGAAATTGATTCAATGTGGTGGACTGTGTTAGTCTAAAGCTGTCCCGTCATGTCAGTACCGTGGCCAGGGGCAGGGGGGGGGGGGAGGGAGGGAAGTCGTTATGTCCCTGAAAATGGTGAAATTAATAATAACGTTCTACTGTAAAGTCATTTCCAGTTTATTTGATGCATATTTTTGGCCATGCTCTCGCATTTCGCAGTTTTGTTGCAGTAGTCTCAGTCTGAAAATAGGCCCCTCTCTACCCGGGTTTGTAAAAAAGAAATTTAGAATGAAGTAGCCAAGAGTATAGTCAAGCCTAGAGCGAGCATGGAGTTGACTGCTATAAGGACGAAGAAGACAGAGAAAAAGAAGAGGGAAGAAGAAGAAGAAGAAGAAAAGGGAGAAGGAGAAGAACAGAAGAAGAAGGAGAAGGGAAAGAAAAGAAGGAGGATAAAAAGAAAAAGAAGAAGAAGAAGAAGAAGAAGAAGAAGAAGAAGAAGGAGAAGAAGTAGAAGAAGAAGAAGATGAAGAAGATGAAGAAGATGAAGAAGATGAAGAAGATGAAGAAGAAGAAGGAGGAGAAGAAGAAGACGCGCTAATACCGGAACAGGTGTTAGCAGTTGACCTAGCCGTTACCCACCCCCACATCCCTTTCTCTCCCGCTCCATATTATTATATAATCATGCACAATAATCATCTGCTGCAGGATAAGTTAAAATGTGGAATTTAGGAATCAGAAGAAGAAGTTGGTGAAAAAGAAAAAAGAAAACTACCTAATAAACATATTTGTTTTAATAACAATGCTTCAAACAGAAAATTCGCTGGTCTGGTAGTGGTCGCACTGCTTGCCGGAGCCGTGGCAGGTGGAATCTACCTGGGTATCCTACTAACCGGACCCGAAGACGATGTAGCTCCTACCGGTAGCGGATATTATACGTACAGAGAGGCCGCCGTGGCTTCAGATGCACCGATATGCTCAGAGCTGGGAAGGTATATGATAATAATAATAATAATAATTGTAATAGTAACAAGTGTAATAATAATAATGATAATAGTGATAGATCGGCCTTGTGGCCCAATGGATAAGGCATCTGACTACGAATCAGGGGATTCCAGGTTCGAGTCCTGGCAAGGTCGAATTTTTTTTGTTTTTGATCGATGAACAGGCTTAGACCAAGAAGTTACCAGCAACTTCTTGCTTAGACCTACAACATCGTGTATTAAAGTAAAGTAAAGTAATATTAATAATAATAATAATAATAATAACAATAATGATAATGATAATAATAATAATAATAATGATAGTGATAATAATAACAATAATAATAATGATAATAATGATAATAATGATAGTAATGACAGTATTATTAATAATAACAATAATCATCATCATCATCATATGAAATTTAAAAAGAAGAAGAAGAATTTTACAAGTTTCTAGAGTTAATTCGAAGAAGGGTGAAGCTGGCTTCGATTTATGTGGTCCAAAACTGTGGAATAGACATAGCCTATTTGTTTGTATTGTAATCTTGGAGAGCAGTATGTAAAGCGAACATAGCATTTTTAATTGATAATGCGCTATATAAGTGATAGTTTATTATTAATATTTATTAAGAAAAAGAAGAAGAAGAAGACAAAAAGGAGAAGAAAAAGAAGACGAAGAAGAATAACGATAATCATACACAATGATAAAGATGATGATAGTGATATGCTATGATTACCATTTTTCTAATTCAAAGTAGTAGTAGTACTAGTAGTAGTAGTTTTATCATTATTATTAGTATTGTTGGTCTTGTTGTTATCGTTATTATTATTGTTATTATTATCATTAATATAATTATTATTAACATTATTATCATTAATAATCATTAGTATTATACTTATTGCTTGTTGGAGGTTTTGGGGGCAAATTTTAGGAGGCAATCGCCCCTTGCTCCTATAATAACACCGCCGAAACACACAAAATGAATTATAATGTGTAGTGTAACTGTATTTTTCATGTGTTCTCTTCTCAATTCTCCCTGCTTGGCTGCGGTATAAACATTTCGTTGCAGAATTTGTGACATCTCTCATAAAAGAAAAGTCACTGATAATAATTATGCCCCATCAGCAATAATGCTTTCCGTCCTTATTATGCCATCATTTTAACATTTTCTTTTCGTACCTAGGAACGTGTTGTTGAATAAGGGAAGTGCCATCGATGCAGCCATCACTGCTTTGCTGTGTGTCGGGATGTATAACATGCAGAGTACCGGGATTGGAGGGGGAAACTTCATCCTTTATTACGACAGAGAACAAGAAAAGCCTTATTTCATTGATGCCCGCGAGAGGGCACCAGCAGCTGCGCATCGCGACATGTTCGAGAACAAGTCGGACGACGCTTCCATCTTTGGTAGGCATAATTTAAAAGCAGTGTATTCTACTGATATATACTACATATTTACGTATATTGCCATCTGCTGCTTACAATACCCCGATGTGTCGACATCCGTGTCCCACAATGCATCACCAACTGCGCATGATACACTTTGATATTCCCCATTTAATCGCTATAATTCCCTCGAATGTTGCGTTCCCTGGGTGATGCCCCGCCCCCTCCAATTGGGAAGAAAATCACTGGCCTTGCTTCCAACAGTAGCCCATCGGAGCCCCCGGTCCCTGGAGACCCATGCACCCCCTAAAATTTCTTTCAGAGCCAAGCTTTCTGCCAAGCATGTTCAACCCCTACACTTTTGTTACTGTTTTTTAAAGAAAAACATGTATTAAAGCATCCAAAACTGAGAAATATCAGCTCAAAGAGGGAGACCCCCCAAAAAAAATCAAAAAAATCAAAAAAAATCTGACCGACCGACCCATGTTTTGGCACCTAAAGGGCAATACAACATCTTTCTTTTTTACGCCTAGTGTCTGACCACCTATTAATGTACAAACGACCAGCCATGTTTTGTCTTTTTTCCCCCCTTAGGACCCCTTGCTATCGGTGTACCGGGGGAGATCAAGGGGTACTGGGAGGCCCACCAGAGCTTCGGTAAGAGACCATGGAAAGAACTGCTCCAGCCTGTAATCGACCTAGCTATAAATGGTTTCGAGATAGGAGAACCCCTGTACGAGGCCATACATCAATATCAAAATGTGATTCTCAACGATACTAGCTTGAGGTTAGAATATGCAGTTTTATCTTGTTGCTTTAAAAGCGTAATAGCTAAGGCATATTCAGGCTTTTTGGTAAGAAAAAAGGGAGTTGCACAGCTTCGAAAATTATTACAAGCAAGCCCCCCCCCCCCCCCCCCAAAAAAAAAAAAAAAAAAAAAAAAATTAAAAAAAAAAAAAAAAGGAGAAAAAAGGAGAAAAATAGGAAGATTATCAAATTTATTAGATGTTGTGTTATTTGCTATTTGGGTCTAAACATTTTGAAGGGGGGGGGGGGTACTGCACCCAGGGTAAGCTAGATTGAATTTTAAAGGGGGCGGCACGGATCGGTTGTGTCCCTTTAAACCGCTCTTGGCTTAACCCAGGCCCCAGAAATGTTCCTAAATTAAAAAAAAAAGGTTAAGCGGCGCTCCTGCAATGTGATTGACTTCTATGGCACAATAACGATCACTCACTATTATTTTCACAAGAACATTCATATGCATACGAGGTGGGGGTGGGGGAGCGGGGACTACTGGGCTAGACGTCCTTTTTAAAAGCTCAGCAGGGGCGGATGCCGCGGATGTACGGGGGGGGGGTAGGGGGTTTAACCCCCCCCCCCCGGGCTACTAAATGAAAATGTGATGTGCATAGAAAAACGCCATCACAATGTCCAGACCCACACAGTATTAGAATATGTTAGTAGATGCCAGGAAAAAAATCACTTAGGGGGGTCCAAAATAGCAAAATATGCGGCTCGTAGTGAGGATTAATGCCTTGCCAAAAGGGCACTAGCGCATCGACTTGGTTTCGAACCCGGGACCTCCTGGTTACGAGACCATTGCTCGACCAATGAGCCATCACGCCTCTATATTCGGACACCACCTCAAATAGTCTCGTGTTCAGGCAGAAGGTGCCCAAATATGTGAATTCTGTGATTGTCATGCACTGCAAAGGCCTGTCACGGGAAATTTAAAAAATAAAAAAAATGTTCGGGCGAAATGCATCAGCCCCTCCCCCTCCCCACAGTAAAATAGCTCCCGAAATTCCAGGAACAAAATCTACACTTATGAAACAATTATTTAGAATACAGAAAAATTGAATTAATCCAAACAGATACACCCCCCCCCCCCCACAAAAAAAAGAGAAGAACAAAATCACCCTCTACATAATATTTTGCTTGATACAAGAGCAGGTGTCACATTATTAGTAATTATTATCAGTATTAAAAGTGCCTTCTTTCCTATCTTCATTAATTCTATCTTGCAGCGAAATCTTGACGGATGACAACGGAAATATCTTGAGGAAGGGTGACACGGTGTACAGGCCCAAACTGGCGAAGACCCTCCGTATGATCGCTGACAGAGGGGCCGAGGCGTTGTACACAGGGGAAATCGCACAAGATATAGCTTCAGAAATTCAAGACAGAGGTATCATAATGGGGGGAATGTTACATCATGATTTCAACAGAAATGGGAGAGAGAAAGCGAGAAAGAGAGAGAGAGAGAGGGAGAGACAGATACAAAGACAGAGAAAGCGTGAAAGAGAAGGGGAAGAGAAAGAGAGAGAGAGAGGGGGGGTGCGTGTGAGAGAGTGTTCAGTGGGGGGGGGAGGGAGGGGGACAAAGTTATACAGACAGAAATACAGACGGACTGATATAGGCAAACAGCGAAAGTATGTGTGTTTGTGTTGCAGACTTTGTGTGTGTATGTGAGATAGAGAGATTGTTTGTCTGTTTGTTTGTTTATTGTCTTTTTGTTTTGTTTTGTGTCAGGCGGCTTGATCACGGTGGAGGATCTCGCGAGCTACCAAGTAAAGAGAAGAGAGCCCTTGACGGTGGATATCAATGACTTGCGAGCATTCACTGGTCCTCCTCCGTGTAGCGGTCCAGTATACGCACTCATCATGAATATACTCGAAGGTACATGTGTAATAATAATAATAATAATAATAACAACAACATTAATAATTATGGGGTAAATCAAAATGGCGCATAAATTCACCATGCAATTTGTACAAGGCGCTCATAATTAGACTCGTTTACTAACATATTCAAAATGTATGGATGTTTCTTTCCTGGGGACCTAGTGACGAGTTATTCCATTAACATGTTATTAATGAATGCAATCCAGTCTGCATACATTCGTTGTTGCTATGTCAGGCAAGCTACTTCTACTTCTACGACGATACTCAGCAGGGAGGTGTTTCACAAAGATCCTAAGTAGAACTTAACACTAAGTTGGACTTAAAAATTATGGACAGCCATTGGAGCCTTAAAATGAAATATATTTAAAAGCAGAAATTCAAGGATTTTAGCCTTTTTTATAAATTCCACATCAAGAACATGAAACCTCCTTGATAATAGAAAATATGAATGATGTGAATCAACATTTTATGCCTTTTAAAAAAACTTTTACAAAACATTTTCAAAGACGCTAACGGCTTTCCATATTTTTTAAGTCCAACTTAGAGATAAGTTCAACTTAGGATCTTTGTGAAACACCTCCCAGGATCCATAAGTCAGGATGTATAGTGCTGAGGAATAAACTATCTAGTTCTTGGTCTAGATGCTGGGTGGAAGCGCTCCCTTGAAGCTCTCCAGTGAAGTAGCGTCAAGGGTGATCTTTGAAAGTGCATTCCACGCAGTTACTGTCCGAGGGAAAAATGAGTTCTGGTAGAGCTGGGTGCGGGATGGGATAGCCAGCAACTTCTTTGAGTAATACTGTCGTGTGTTGCTGGCAATCATGGGTGCTGTATAATGCATTGATGACTACTGTGTTGTTTTGGATCTTGTACATGAGCTGGAGGCTTGCAGCATTTCTTCTCCTCTCCAGGCTCTCCCATTTAAGATGTTGAATCATGGCCGAGACAGTGGCCATATACGACGATATCTCTTAAGCTAAGGGTGAAGCTTCAGGTTGTCAAGATCAACCTTTGTTTATTTTCTATAGTACTATACTATGGTTCTAGCTGGGCTACCAATATTTTAGTGATCACAACATCAAGGAGTCCCTACCTACCGGTGCTCAGGACATTAACCTGGGTGGAGAGTGGCAAAATGTCTTGCCGTATAGGACACTGGTGCCCCGCCGGGGCCCGAACCCATGACCCCCTGCACTGCCTCTTCAGCCAAGTGCTTCAACCACTCGACTACTACGATAATGACATAGTTAATGAAATAATTAACGACATAATTAATGACATAATTAAAATAAAACATTCTGGATGAGAATGGAATGCGTAGCGATCACGCCACAAAATTCATGGACATTTTAACAAAAATTTAACGTCTGCTCCCCCTTCTCTTTTCTCCCTTTTTTATGTGACGAGGCGTTTCGGCCTCTTTAATCCAAATATGGGGTTGAAGAAGCATAATTTAACACGATCGCAAAGACTTTCGAAAAACTAACTATAGGATAATTATAAGACCATATATTTGTCCTGCCTATACAGATCAGTAATTATGTTTGGATCATGGAAAACGTAACTGTCATGTTCACACATTTCAAAAGGTGCCCTACGAAGCTATCGAAATTGCGTTAGGTTGATTTTTCAGAAGTATTTGAAATCGTGTTAATTTACTTTTACACAATCATGACTATAAACAAGTACTTTTAGATAAGGCCTACCGAATACGTATTTCTTTAATAATTATAATTGTATTGTTTTTTACTTTAAAATTCTCCAGGATACGGATTTAATTCTAGGACAATGCTATCGGGAGAGGAAGAAGTTCTGAAGTATCATCGAATTATTGAAGCTTTCAAATTCGCTTATGGCAAGAGGAGTGCTTTAGGAGATTCGAGTTTTGTTGATTTGACAGATGTAAGCATTTAAGGTATAGATGGGGAGGGTTTTATTGAGGCAAGAGAGGGAGAGCGGATAGAGAGAGAGAGAGAGAGAGAGAGAGAGGGGGGGGGGGCGAAGTACATAATCTATTTATTTATATCTGTCTACATGTATTGCATGCATGTATCTTTATTTCATCTAACAATTTGAGACATTTGAATTTTACTCAATTTGAATATCAATTGTCGAAATGGAAGGGAAAAAAAAGGTTTAAAAAACAACTAAAACAAACAAAACTTACGTAAAGAAGAAGAAGAATTTTATGGATTCTGGTGATATCCGCCGTCCATGATTATCAAAATTGAAAGGAATCTCTGCAAATATGACTTGTTAGTTTAACAAGTTAACAAACAAGTTAACAAAAACTGATATCCATTACCTTCTTTAACCAACATTAGCTGGTGGCGAACATGACCGCACAATCCTACGCCGATGCTCTGCGCGCGAGAATTGACGATGACCGGACACATAACTACACGTATTACGAACCCGAGTTCCAACTCGTTGAAGACAGCGGTACGTCTCATATCTCGATCGTCGACCAATACGGCAATGCAGCTGCGATTACGAGTACCATCAATACTTTGTAAGAATTGACACCTCTCTCTTTCTCTCTTCTACTTTCATAACATTTAGTATTGATGATATGAAATAAAGTAATAAATATAACAAATCAATCATCAGGATAAACTTTTATATTTTGTATAAACTTTACTTGATGTTTATGACAAAAGAAAATACAGATAAACATATATAACTTCAAATTGTTTCTATAAATTTCGTAGGTTTCCTCCTTTGGGTTCTCTTTACTTGTTTTACTTTGTTTTGTTTTTAATCTTAATTTTTTAAATTCAATGTATATTTAGTTTATATAGTTGTTGTCGTCATGGTTACTTCGCACAGGAATGTAAGAGAAAGACCTCAACATGTCGATTCTAGTAGTGCAGTATACTGCCCTCAACCTTCATAAAATGTTTATTTGTTTGAACTACTTCAGAAAAGTGAAACAAAACGTTTAGTTGTTAACAAAACAATGCAAAAACAAACAAAAGCAATACAAAACAAACAAAAACAAGATGAAAGGGAGAGAGGACAAAAACAGTCGTTTAGAATATAGAACTATAGAAATATGCCTCTTTGAAACCATCTTCTTCCGATCTCACCCCTATCTTATTCCTCATCTTTTTTCCCCTCCCCTCTTTCTCTTTCTCCCCTTCATCTTTATTATAGCTTTGGGTCGAAAGTCCGCGGGGAAAAGACAGGGATTATTTACAACAACGAGATGGACGACTTCTCCAAGCCAGGAGTCAACAACTTCTACGGCGTTCCTCCCTCGCCGTCGAATTTCATCGAGCCCGGAAAACGTCCGATGTCGTCGATGACGCCCGTCATCGTTGTCGACAGGGAAGGTGACGTCAGACTGGTGACAGGCGCATCGGGTGGAACTAGAATTACCTTGTCTGCAAGCTTAGTACGTGTTTTGATTAAAATCACTTTTGCAGTTTAGTGAAGTTTTTACATGATAAGGAGCTCGAGGTGATAGGTTGTAAGACCCCCCCCCCCCCTCTCTCCCTCTCTCTCTCTCTCTCTCTCTCTCTCTCTCTCTCTATCTCTCTCTCTCTATCTCTGTTTCTCTTAAACAAAGACGAAGAAGAAGAAGAAGGAAAAGAAGAAGAAGAAGAAGAAGATGAAGACGAAGAAGAAGAAGGACTAATACCGGCACAGGTAGAAATAGGAAATATGTTTTGTTTTGTATTGTATTGTTTTTTTTATCATGTTCAGGTCAGCATTGAAAACTTGTGGTTCGGTTCAAGTATCCGAGATGCTATAGAACGGAAACGGATATATCACCAGTTAATACCCGAGGATCCGTTCTACGAGGATGGGTTCCCTCAGGTGAGTCTAACATCGTGATTTGGAAAGCCCCCCCCCCCCTCCCTCCCCACACACACACCCACTTCCACCAAAACTTGCTTGTCATAATAATTATATTCAATAAGTTGATTAGTAGCAAATTAACATGTAGTTTAGGTTTCTATCAACATTAACGTTTCAAAGGCAAGCTTTTTGTCCGCTCTCACGGGCTATCCCAAACCTTGTGATAGCAAACTTCTTGTATTTTTGTTCTAAGATGCTGTGAAACCCTCCCCCTTAAAAGAATGCTAAACAAAATGAGAGTTACAACTTGAGTTATTTTACCTGCCAAGTAGATGCCAACGTGCATGGGAAGTGGAAATTAAAAGCATTTCAAGGATTTTCTTATAACATATTACATTGGTAACAAAGTTCTCGAACAAACTAAAAAATAAATCGAAACACATGATGATTATTATACAAAATTTAAAGTACTGTGGGGATCGTTTGAAGAAAAAAAACAACACAAAATCAATATGAACTACAAAAAGCTGTTATTAACAAAATAAGAATAACAATCGAAAAAACGTTTTCCATCGTTAAACTTTTCAGGACATCGTAGAAGGTTTAGTGAGGAAAGGCCACCGTCCTGGGGTTTCCGGCCGCTCCGCTGTGGTCCAGGGGATCGAACGTCTGGACGACGGATTGCTACGGGCTCACAGTGATAGCAGGAAGGGTGGAATACCTTCGGGTTTCTAATGGCCACGCCCATGCATGACCACGCCCTTGACATGCTCATACATCACGAGGCGGGCTGCGACTGAAAAAGTGACCCGGTACACACTAAGAAAAAATGGTGCAACTATGCACCTTTAGGGGTTCAAACCGATGCAACAATAGCAGCACCTTTAGGGGTTAAATCCTGCACCCTTTTTAAAGGTGCAATCCTGCACCCTTCAAAAGGGTGCCAGATTGAACCTTTTGGGGGAAATGTTAGTACCCTTTATGGTTCAATCCTGCACCTTTAGGGGTGCAAACCGATGCAACAATAGCAGCACCTTTAGGGGTTAAATCCTGCACCCTTTAGGAGGGTGCCAGAATGCACCTTTTAGGAGACATGTTAGTACCCTTAATGGTTCAATCCTGCTCCTTTAGGGGTGCAAACCGATGCAATAGCAGCACCTTAAGGGGTTCAATCCTGCACCCTTTAAAAGGTGCAATCCTGCACCCATCATCGAGGAATACTCGTTTTTGCTCGTACACGTATACATATTAAACATGCATGATGTTTCTTGGTTAGTAAAAATATAATCAATATATACATTGCTAAAACGTGAGTGTAATTGTAACATGATCAGACAAAATAATCTATTGGTTAATGATTGCCGAAGGAAAATAAAAATCACATAATTTATGTGCATTGTCATAATTTGCTTAACAAATCATATGATAAATGTATTTTTATCTGAACACGTGGAAAGTAATCATGAATATGCATGCTATATGCAAACATTTATTTTGCACCTTTTGGGGTTGTTAGGGTTCATTTTTGTGGGAAGGGTGCAAAATCTTATATTGCACCCTTTTTTGAACCCCTTTTCCTTCAATAGGGTTCATTTTTATGTAAAAGGTGCAAACTCTTATTTTGCACCCTTTTTTGCACCCTTTTTTCTTAGAGTGTACTCGCAAGGTTCGATCGGTCAACTGCGACTTCATTCCCCTATTCCGACCCTCGAGCCAATTTTGTCGTTTTTCAATCTGCTTCTTTTGAATCCACCCAAAGTTCATGTTCTTTATACTTTTGATTGTTTGTTTCTGATTATCTCAATTCTCTTTTAGTCATATCAAGTACATAGTTTGAGCCTGTATTGATTTTTGTCATCTTTCATAATTAATATGTTGTGTAAGAGTAACGCACAACGCGATGTCCCGTTTGAAACTACAGATACAATCAATTTTGTATACTTGTTCATGTCATTCCCTACACTCTCCATGCACTAGAGAATCGGCTGTTTTAGGAAACGACACGATATTGTAAACAGAACAAGTCCCTCAGTTGATGTAATATGTTGATTGTATTCTAATTTATTGTGCAATATTTATGATGATTTTCGTAATGATAATAATGATAGGGATGATGATGATGATAATGATGATTATTACAATAAAAATAACAATAATAACAATAGTAATAATAATGATAATAAAAATAAAAATAATAATAATAATAATAAAAATTAAAAAAATAATAATGATAAAAATATTTACAGAAATATTGATTATGACAATGACAATGTAAAAAGGGCGTATAATTACATAAACTATGATATCACAGATAGTTCCCCTTATATTAAATATGATATGATAGGCTACCTAGATAGTTGTCAATAAAGGAACTATTTGAATAGCCAGTGCACATCATAGATAACGTTAACAACTAAATTATTCATACCCTTACCAAGTCTTTGAAGTAAGTGGAATATTGATTTATCCTGATTTATGTTTCTTGAGAATGTGACATAGCAAAGCTTATTACCAAAAGTTTCCAACAAAGGCACCAATTCAGCCAGTACACCTTTCATTCTTGAGTTTGGAGTAGAAGAAGGGAAAAAAATCATCAAATTTACAAGGGGATATAATAATTAAGTATACAATAGTTAATGCGGCAGTTTTAAAAGCAATCTTGATAATTTCATGTAATAGAATAAAATATTTTATTTTAATGAAAACTGGTTGCGAACAGATTTGTTTCTTGGTGTCAGCTCATTGAAGAGCCTAGGCGTAAGGGCACAATTTCATCGGGGGCCGGGGGGGGGGGGGAGAAGCCCAAACATGAATTATGAATAGATCGATTGCCCAAAATATTGGCTCAGGTAAAATTCTCAGTGGTTGCAGTTCAAAATTCAATGGGATGGCAAATAAAAAGGACTTGTTTCATGGAAAAGCTCAAGAAAATAAAGAGAGAGAGATGTTCAACACATAATTATAAATGATAACATTCAGAAGCGCCCCCTACCCTTTCTCTGACTACACCAACGTGGGACTACTCACATCCAAATTGTGCTTCTTGTAAATGTTTCTCTTTAAAACCTCTCATCTTTCTTCTTTCTTCATTCCTTTCTCGATCCTAAAATATTTTATATCATATCTTCGAATTTGTTTCTGCTCCAGAATCTTCATCTCTCTCTCTCTCTCTTCTTCTAGCCAAGATTCTTACTCAACACTAACCCCTCAACTGTCGTTACGACAGGAGAAAGTCTTGATAGCTCCAGACGGTTCTAGGACACCTACCCCCTGAAAAGTGGCGGATCCAGGGGGTGGGGGGGGGGTACTTGTCCTGGAGGATGGTTATCCTAGGGGGTAATTGTGTGGAGGTAGTTGTCCGGGGGGTAGTTGGGTGGTAGTGGTAGTTACCATAGGTGGTAGATGTCAAGGAGATATATGTCCTAGAGGGCGGTTGCCCTAGGGGGTAATTATGTGGGGGTAGTTGTCCGGGGGTGGTTGGGTGGTAGTGGTAGTTACCATAGGTAGTAGATGTCAAGGAGATATGTCCTAGAGGGCCGGCTGCCCTAGGAGGTACTTGTTCTAGAGGGTTGTTGTCCTAGGGGGTAGTTGTCTGGGGAGTAGTTGTCGGGGGGGGGGGGGGGTAGTTTTTCAAGGGGGTAGTCGTCCTAGAGGGTGGTTATCCTAGGGGTATTTATCTTGGGTGGTTGTTTAGGGGGTAGGTGTCCGGGTAGGTGTCCGGATACGTTTCCAGACTCATGTTTTTTTTCTTCTCAAATTCATTCAATGATTGATTCATTCATTCGTTCGTGCATTCGTTCATTCATTTATTCTTGTATTCATTCTTTCATTCATTCATTCATTCATTGTTTCGTTTATTTATTCATTCATTTATTCATTCATTCATTCATCCATCCATCCATCCATCCATCCATCCATCCATTTATTTATTCATTCAATCATTCATTCATTATACAATGTAAGCTATACATCTACATCGTTAGACCAATACAAAAGGTAAACAAATACTAGATGTGAAATGCTTCCAATTTTATTTCAGTTTCACACTTGGCTATTTACATTTTAAAATGTATACAGCGTTGGTGCAAATTAAAATAACCTCAAAATACACTCGAGCAAAGAACACAAAGTACTCAAGCTGAAAGAGGTACTTACAAATGCAATTCTCATGAATATTTTTCCTCTGGAACATAACACACACTTGTAGAATAGCCAGATTTTGAAAGCAAATATCATACTTTTCATAATAACTTGTTATGTAGCTTGATGATACAGCTGAACAAATTCAGCTAATATTGAGATCAAGGTGAAATTACATCTACAGACAATATGGGTTTATTGTTCATGTACATATCATACAGTTGATTGACTTCCAATACGCAAACTGCTCAAATTCTTAGCAGACAAGGCATGCATGGGCCAACATTATACTTTTTACAACCAAAACAAATGAGCCTTGACACATATTTTACCCCAGAAATGCCATTCTGTAATGTCTGGCTAAGAAGATTTATAATTCAGGCTTGTGCCTGTTATTACATGTATAGCATTCTTAAAAGGAATGTAAAAGAATTGGTAAACAATTTTTTTTTTAAATACATCGGATCTTTGTAAAGTTTATGAGAAATTACATCTGGCAGAGTCATTAGAGCAAACATTCTGCCATTCTGTAATAATTGAGAAGGTAAACCTGTAATTTGGGCTTGTAAATTGAAACTCATTATATGCACTAATCTACTAGAGTATAAACTAGTACCATCTCTTATCATCTAAACCTATAACCCTGTACCTGAGTAAAAAAAAAAAAAAATTATTGGTCACGGGCATTTTCAAAAATTAGTAATAGTAGAAAATGGCAAGATTTCAAAAGGAATGATATTCTTTTCATTTGTCCAGGTTTTTCAAGAATATACTCTATTTAACTAATATCAGTAGGCATTACAGATGGAGAACCCTAGGAATGAGCATAGTAGCAGCCATATAACATTTCATAGAAAAATACCTAAAGGCATAATAAGCGGTACATGTGTATGTTAAATTAAAAAGCAACATATAGTGTCAAATACAAGGTATACTTTACAGTAATACTTTTTGTACATATCTCTTACTATGCAAACATGGAACATGTTATTAACTGCTATTAATGCTGGAGTGTATGTATTTTCCAGCAAAGATATTTACAACAACAACACATTATTTGTTATAAAGAGCCCTGATAAGGCTGATATTACAAGAAAACTGATAGAACAAGCTAATTTTTGGTGGTCCCAATGTCTCTTTTATTATTGAGTTTCCACCGTTGTAAAGTTAACACATTTTTGACTGGGACTAGATACAAATTAAGTGTTTAAACTTTAAAGTGTACTTTCTAGGTACATCTAAACTTTAAAATACGGCCATACGGTAGGAGTGCGCCAAGTAGTCTACCCACAAGTCACCTTTAAGATAATTGAGAGAGTATTTAAACTTGCAACCTCTCTTTACAGTAGTAACATTTGAAAAATCATATTATGAATATTATGACATGGAACTACTGATTTACATGTATAAAACAATTTAATGTGGGTGGTTGGTACATGTACTTGAATACAGGTCCCCTGCTATTCGCAAGAAATTACAATTGATGTTTGTATCCTATTCACTGAATAAGGACGATTGTCCACATGCTGTGATTCGACTCAAAATCTTTTATTCCAATCCCTAATATATACAGAATCTATCATGCAGAAAGAACAAAAGGTGCACACACTGCATCCGCGTTCTATTTGCATTACCAGTAACCGTTTGAACTTTAACCTTTGAGGATTGAATACTCTCATTCCAATAGGACATAATCAAAGGGAAAAACAAGCATCAATATCCTTAAAGCTGCAACTATAATCTATCAAAACTGCCAATGAAATAATGTTTAAAAAAATATAAACATGTATAGTGTAAATGTACTTTCTGAATCATGTTTTTCTCATTTGAAAAAAGTTAGAAGCAATAAAAGAAATTAGCTCTTTATTCAGTTTTAAATTTAAAATAAGATACTGTGATGTACCTTTTAATACCCAACCAATCAGCTAAAAGAATCCCAAATATTTATATAATATTGGAAGGCTTCGAGTGTGATACAAGAATATATTGCTCGAGCTATGACAATATTGAACGAGTCGGAGACAAGTC
The DNA here is from genome assembly GCA_035222895.1 of Strongylocentrotus droebachiensis. Taxonomy (NCBI): domain Eukaryota; kingdom Metazoa; phylum Echinodermata; class Echinoidea; order Camarodonta; family Strongylocentrotidae; genus Strongylocentrotus; species Strongylocentrotus droebachiensis. The sequence continues at coordinate 100,927 of JAVYIG010006854.1, forward strand.
CAATATTGTCATAGCGAGAGCAATATAATTTTGTATCACACTAAAAACAAAGCCATATAATATTTTCACTATTATCTATATCAGGCTGACTAGCAAAATAACAAAATTTGACTTACCTCAGTAAATATGGATTTTTTGTGTGTGTGATTATATCAATAGTTAAGTTCCCAGATGACTGAGCAATACGAAAACAATATTGGTCAGTCATCCGGGTAGGCGAGTACTGCGCTAAAGATATTGAATACACTGATTTATTGTACCACTTGGAAGCCTTTTATAGATAATAATGAAATTATTGTAGTATCTACCATGTACATGTACATTCATTTTGAACATTTTACAATACTGAATAGTCTCTAGTACCTTTTAGTTTAAATCACAATTTCCAAAATGTTAAAAATATTTAAGAGATGTATTTTAATTGGGCGAAAATAAAGAATACTGTTGTACAGCTGTACATACTCATAATAGAAACTAAAGTACAGTATTGCTTGGAATAAAGTTGACAGTCTCACACTGTGTCAAGCGTGGCTGCATGCTTTCCTTGGTGTGACTTGGTGGTAATGTGTCTACTTTATTTCAAGCAATACTGTATGTACTGGTATAGATTGAGGTACAACATGTAAGCAAAAATGTAAGAGCACACAAAGGGAAAACAAAGCCATTAAAACCCCAAATTTTAGACATCACTTTCAAAACAATCGATACCCCTTAAAACAAGATCCAAACACGCATCCACATATTCATCATGGTGTTTAGCAAGATGCTCTAAATGATCAGTGTCCTCCCAAAATGCCTCAGTGATGTCACAGCCTTGCCTCCTCCGCTTCGCGACGATGTCCTGAATGTCCTTGTACCAGGTGATGCAATCCGCTTTAGAGTAGATGAAAAGGTGTGGGCAGGGCATCTTGTCGTTTGCGATGGCTGGTATGTAGGAATTCATGAGGCTGGTGGCTTCCCAGAAGTTTGGAAAGACAATATGCTTGAACATGAGCCACAGCCAAGACGGTGCCATCTTGAGGTAGGACATATACCAGGGCTGAGACTGCCTGTCAGACGAGAATAGACAATAGGCCTGCATTTCTGACCAGAAGGTGGGCCGGCAGGGAGCGCTGTCCCAGATCACGCCAGAGATCTTCAAAGCTGCAAACACTCCGGGATCACGCCCATTCAGCAGCTCTGTAATTGCGCGGTAGATGTACCCCCCACCATTGCTGAACAAGTGGAAGAAGATTGGATTTTCCTCCAGGCCCAAATCGAAGAACGCTTCCAGGACTTTCACAGCAATGAAATTCACTCCTCCAAGCTTTCCCTCAAACAAGTATTCCCCAGGAAGAACGTAACGGATGGTGACAAAGCCCTCTGACTGGTAAATTGCGCTGTATTTGGCAAGGTCTTTATCATCGGCACCACACCATCCTAAGAGAAAGATGACTGGTTCTTTGTCTGGACTACTTCTTTCAATCGATTCCACATCTCCTGTAGCGGCTGCAGCTTCAGCTCCTGCACTTCGTCTCCGAGCCCTTGTACAGGTTGAAAACTTAGTAGGGAAAGTAACATGATATTCAAGTTCGTCGGCCATTATTTGAATGCACTGCAGAAGTTCAGACTCTGGCAAGATGTAAATGCTGTAGACTAGATCTTGTTGTGTTCAAGTTGTATTTGTCAAATGTTAGGACATTAGTGGTTTATCCAGCATTCCTTAATTGAACTAAATGGCTCCAATGGCTAACATTAGCTTCAAGCAATATTACTTATTAGCCCACCAAAATGCAGTCAACTAAATATCATCCAAAAGTAAAACTGAGACTGTAGCACCAAGTAACAGGATCTAACATTAAGCTGTTTGTTATTCATTGAACATTTAAATTCAACAGAGTCAAGTGCTAAAGGCAAAGCATCATACTTCATAGGGACCGAGTCCGACCATCTGACTCAGTCATACTCATCATAGACATACATGTAACTTAGCTGTTCATCGTAATCTCAAAATAACTTCTCTTTCTCTTGAAATTACTGAGTTATATTTAGCGACAGTACTTGATGCCGAATCTAGCTATCTAGAGATAAGATTTTCTTGGATTCTTTTCCTCCTAAATACTCTGAAGAAGAGTTTTGACTGGAGGTGGAGTTTTGACTTTACAGGCAGTCTTGTTCTGGCCGGGTCAGCGCGCAGCGAAGGACGTGCAAGTTCGGCGGAGTCTCCCTCCTATAAAGGTAGAGTCCTACTCCCGGGTCCTACTCCTACATGTAGCTCTAGCTAGCTCCTCGGCCGCGGCCTCCGATCGACGTAGTAGTGGTAGTGCTGTGTGAGCGATGAGCTGCCATTCGCGTATTCGTGCAGTGTAACAACACTCAAATCAACTGTCAATTATAGTTGTTCAGCAGTCACAGCCATAGTATTTTCACGTTCAAAGCATACTTTTATTGTCGGTCAAGCTCTTTAATTGTTCACGTAATTCACAGTCGATAATTTATACAAGCAGGCCTCAGAAATAACTGATAACGTTAATTTAACTTACAAACTGTGTAGCAAAATGGATTTTCTTCATCACTGGGCAACAAGGTACGCTATTTCTGATCGTACGGTGTCTCTAATAAGACAAATATATATATTTTTAATGGTTGCTTCCGGTTCGCGGTTCCCCCCAAGAAATACATCATCTAAATGGTTATTTAGATGATAATATTAATAATGATAATGATAATAATAATAGTAGTAACAATAATAATGATAATGATAATAATAATAATAATAATAATGATGATAATGATAATAGGTCTAATCATAATAATAATGGTAACAATAATAATAATAATAATAAAAACAATAATATGAAATAAATAATCGTATTTTGTAATAATAATGATCGATGGTCCGAATGCATATTGGAAGAGGGGGATTGGGGTGAGTGTAACCATGGACCCAGGGGCGTATCCAAAGGGGGGGGGGGCAGGCGCGGATCTACGGGGGGGGTTTAGGGGGTTCAAACCCCCCCCCCCCCTTGGGCGCCCCCCCCCCCAAAAAAAAAAAAAAAAAAGGAAAAAAAAAAGAAAAAAAGAAAGAAAAAAGAACGCACGCTGTAGAGAGAAACCCTTTCAAGTGCAAATATTGTGAGAAGATATTCAACTCATCTGGTAACTTAACCAAACACATGATAACTCTGTATATAACTGTGTATTAAACTGTTACTTGATTTAAAAAGACGTTATCATGCACTGCTTTTTATGGTCTCCATTGTGTTAATAGATGCCAGGAAAACATCATTTACGTGGTTCAAATAAACACCCCTAAAAAAAATCGGCTCGCCGCTTCGCGGCTCGTTGACGATGCTCCGCATCGTCATTATTTTGGTCAAACCCCCCCTTAGCAAAAAGCTAGATCCGCCCCTGGGGGGTGGGGAGCGACAACGCCCCCACCTTTCAGGATATTGTCGGTAAAATTGCGCTGCCGTCGGGGAAAAAGAGAAAAGGAGGAGGGAAAAAAAGAGAGGGAAAGGGAAAGAAAAAAAAGAAAAGGAAAAGAGAGGAAAGAAAGAGGGAGGAGAGGAAAGAAAGGAAAAGAAAGAAAAGAAAGAAAAGGAAGAAAAGGGGGAAAAAGATCAAAAGGGAAACAAAAGAAACGGGGGATGAAATAGAGGAGAGAAAAGGGGAGAGGGGGAGGTAAGAGCCTGAGAGAGGAGGAGTGTGAGAAAAGGAGAGAGGGGGTTGTTGGGTGGAGTCGTCTCGTCGAGGGAGCAAGAAAGACACGCACAAATATGTTGCTGTGACAGGTTAGCTGTGTCGGTATTCGCGCTCGATCCTCGTGTACTTAACGCAGAAGTTTGAAGTCGGTGAGATGCATAATTATACCGGACGACCGACCAGTTTTTGTTCCCTACGGACTACGCCGGGACTATGACTTTTGTATCCGCTGTGACGACTTCGAGAGTGACTACGACACTACAATAGTTGTATTTTCTCAATGATTCACTTTCTTATAATATCAGCTAAAGAAATCAGAGGTTTACAATTTTCGGGGAAACTAAATTCAAAAAAGGATTAAGAGTCGAGAACTGTAGAACGAATCGTCTGCTTTCTCTAATAATTTAATATAACGTCTACACTTTCGCGCTTCGTGCGGAGGGGGAGAGAACTGAATTCAGACAAGGTTTAAGAGTCGAGAACTGTAGAACAAATCGTCTGCTTTCTCTAAAAAATTAAGGAAACGTCAAAGCTTCCACGCTTCGCGCGAGAGGGGGAAACTGACAATATTAGGGCTTATTAAGGCCGAAAATAGTACAGCGAATCGTCTTCTTTTTCTAATAATTTAATGAACGGCTACGTTTCTGCGCTTCGCGCGGGAGGGGAAAAACTAAATTCAGACAAGGATTAAGAGTCGAGAACTGCAAAACGAATCGTCTGCTTTCTCTAATAATTTAATGTAACGTCTACGCTTCCGCGCTTCGCGCGGAGGGGGGGGGGGGAGAACTGAATTCAGGCAAGGTTTAAGAGTCGAGAACAGTTGAACGAATCGTCTGCTTTCTCTAAAAAATTAAGGAAACGTCAAAGCTTCCACGCTTCGCGCGAGAGGGGGAAACTGACAATATTAGGGCTTATTAAGGCCGAAAATAGTACAGCGAATCGCCTTCTTTTTCTAATAATTTAATGAAGCGTCTACGCTTCTGCCCTTCGCGCGGGAGGGGAAAAACTAAATTCAGTCAATTAGGGTTAAGAGTCGCGAACGGTACAACGAGTCGTCTTCTTTCTGTTTATAATTATATGAAACATCAAAGCTTCTGCGCTTCGCGCGGGAGTGGGAAAACTGAATTCAGACAAGGATTAAGAGTCGAGAACGATACCAAGAATCGTCTTCCTTTCTCTAATATTTAAAGAAACGTGGAAGCTTCCGCGCTTCGCGCGAGAGGGGGAAACTAAATTCAGACAATTAGGGCTTCTTAAGAGTCGAAAACGGTATAACGAATCGTCTTTTTTTTTCTAATAATTTAATGAAACGTCAAAAATGGGGAAACTGAAATTCAGACAAGGAATAAGAGTCGAGAACTGTACAACAATTCGTCTTCTTTTCCTAATAATTTAATGAAACGTCTATGCTTTCGCGCTTCGCGCGGGAGGCCCCCCCCCCCTAAAATAAGATCCTAGTTACTTGTCTGCATTAAAATATATAGCTGTGATCCTGACTAAGTTGACGAAATAATTCGTATAGTTATGTCGGCGAGGAAAATGACCATTTGCGCATACGCAAGTACTATAGATAGTAGATAGGTTACATTTGTAGATATTGAGACATTTAATTTTGTCGGTTATCGTTGGCCTCCACACCCCCCCCCCCCCCCCTCCCCACTGAAATAGGTCTAGCGAGCCCCTGCATGGATCTACTACCCAGGCACGTAGCCACGGGGGTGGGGGGGGGGGGGGCACATGCTCCCAACATTTCAAAGATCGGTTGAACTTTTTTAGACCCCTTTTTTGACTTCGAACGATTACATGTATGTTCCCCCCCCCCCCCCCCAAAAAAAAAAAACCATCAAACTCTGGCTACGTGCCTGTTACTACAATGGTTTAACAGGGGGAGAAGGGATGGATGCCAAAATAACCGCATGACACTGCTAGTGGTTTATAAGATTGTAAAGTCTGTAATTTGAACGTCTTTGATATATACGGACAGGCTGGAGATCCAGGTGGTTACCAAAACTGCATCTGTAGAACGACTTTTTTATAGGCAATTTTTTTGTAAGGAATCATTCAAAAGAGTACAGGCCTGCATGACAAACATCTTGAAGTTTCGTCGCTATCAAAAAAAAATTAAAAGCTTTTTTATCCTTTATTCAGAATTTCATGTACAAAATGATAGAGAGGAACATAATTGTGCTTACAGTATAAACAAAGTACATTGTCTCATACATTATAAACACAAACATATTTCAAATATATTATCATATTCAATCAAGTATACAAATTGGGAAACATTTTTTCAATTTGGGAGGGGAAAAAAATAGATTTTTGAATATAGAAAAATGCATTGTTTTCCTTTACAGAGCCCCCACCGGCAAGCCGCGACAGGCCCAACTTTTCAGCTCGCGAAGGCAGTATTTTCAATCAGTAGAACCACTCCTTCGTAGAACTTGCAAACCGCAAGGCCCCCGATAAAAATTACCAAAGTGGTCCGAACTGTGTAAAATTATTCAATGAGATTGTTTGTTCTGATATCAGCGCACATTTCTATATATTAAGTTTGGAAGTCAGAACTCACCCATCAACTGATTATGATTGAAACTTTGGCCTGACTTTTGGACAAATATCGATAAAAATTGTTTTTTTTTTTTAATGGGGGGGGGGGCAAACAAAAGTATACTGCGAGCAGGCGAAGTGCGCGATCCCAAAACAGAGGCGCGTTTGATGTGGACAAAATGTTTGGTATTTATTCATGAATATATACTAGATAAAATTTACAAATTCGGTCATCTCGTTGCCACATTGTTGTGGTATAAATTTCATTACGAGATAACTTTTGGTTATGTTCGGGCAACATGCTATGGGAATCATGACGATATTCGGATAGCGAGGTGCCAGAATATCGTCATAATCATGTGGGAATATTCATGGACCTCGCTGCCTGACACTACTCGCTTCCAAATTAAATTAAAGGACTTGAAAATGTATTTTTGTGGGAAATAAACAACCGTTAGTTGTCGAATCGACTTTAGTGATTGCAATCCATTTAGTAAATAGTCTGATTTTCTGAGACCCCTGTACGGAATGGTCGTACGTGTTGTGCTACGCAAAGATTCAATCAGTTTAATTTTGGCCATTTCAAAAAGTGGGTTATTGATATAAACAAATGCTCATGGACCCTTTACAGCTCATTTTATGTATGTTATTACCAAAGAAAAAAAAGAAGTCAATCAGTCACTCAATAGTTTCTGACAGTAAAGTCTAGAAAGTAAACGGATTTCCTTGCATAATTTCAAAAATAGTACACTGCTAACATTTAAATTTCAAAGATAGGACATTATGTGACATATTCATAATTCCTGCAAAGTTCTACACAATTTGATGTTGGCTGCAAAAGGGACATAATATCTTTAAAACCGGAATTTGGCTGCAAATGGGACATCAGTCATATAAGGTTATTGTCTTCAAACACTGTAAACAAATAATAGTCGAAATAACTCAATAAAATTGAGGAAAAGAATTGCCTCATTTTTATTAAGTAAATATTACCTACGGCATCTTAAGTAGAATTTATTTATTTTGCTGAATAAATTTTTACTCAGTTAAATCGAGTTACATTAACGTAAATAATTTAAGTATTGTAATCATTTTAGATAATTTAAAAAAAAGCTATGATAGGATTACATACAGTGTGAGTCAAAAAAAACTTTACACCTAGGAAATTACTAATAATTTAAAAAATAATTTATGAACAGTAAAGTATTATACATCATATGAAAGAGTGTTTCATCCTGAATCATTTGGTACCATTTTTGGGTGGAATGTGTTCACGCTTGGATGAACAGGAGGTATTGTTTGCGAGAGTGCAAAAATCGAATTGCGCCAAAGTCTTAAAGTGAGAGAATGAATTGAATGTATGAAATGAGATGCATTGCAGATGCTTTTTTCAGTAGCAAAGTCACACACACACACACGCACACGCACATATGAAACACACACACTAACACACCCACCCACACACGCGCGCACACACACAAACATATGATAATGGTGTTCATTTGGAGTAAAATACTTTATTTTTTACTGGATCTTCAAATTGTTAACGATCATCATAATTATGATGATAATGTTAATTCAAATGCTTATCATCATGGATCCTTTGAAGCTTCATTTGTGAGCATCAAGTAACTGTCCGTTCATCTACTCCTCGACATGACCTCCGTCCCTTTCGATGCACTTTCTAGCGCGATGGAGCATCTCCTGAAACACTCGACGAAGCATGCGCCTGTCTCTCCCAAGTGCTTCGCTCTCAATCCGGCCTGATCCTCTCTCGTAGGTCGTTGAGGTTCGCAGGTGGGCTCTGGTACACCCGAGACTTGAGATAATTAACCCCAGACGAAAAAATCAAGCGGTGTTAGGTCCGGGGATCGACGTGGCCACTCCACAGGTTCGTTCAGAGCGATGATCCTGTTCCCGAAGAGTTCTCTCAACCTGGTCATCACAATCCTTGTCCTATGAGCAGGGGCACCATCTTGTGCCCACCAAAATGCCTGAAAGGACCGTTTCTCTGACGCCTAAATCGTGCCATCTGATTCAGAGCCGGGACGACCTGATCATCTATCATTCTTAGATAGCGCTCCCCATTCACTGTCTGTTCAAAGAAGAAGGGTCCAAGAAGACTTCCATTTCCAAGAAGGCCGATCCAAACTGTCACATCTAAATTTGCTATGCGAGTGTGTGTGTGTGTGTGTGTGTGTGTGTGTGTATGTATTACAACCCTAAGCATGCATGCGTGAAGTGAGAAGAAACATTTCCCTCAAAACATGCTTAAACAGTATATTGACTATTTCATTATTTTATAACGCAAATCTATGTAAATTCAGATAGAGGGGTAAATGTATTGTTGGTCTGTTGGGGATCTGTTCTCTTTCACGATTTTTAAGTACTTTGTTGTAACGCCTATTTATGCAAAACATAATATCTGGGTAACACGGCTCTTGGTATTACAATGAGCTTTATTGCAAGGTACTTTCCATAAACCTTGCTGGTCTGTTGGGGATCTGTTCTCTTTCACAATATTTAAGTACTTTGTTGTAACGCCTATATATGCAAAACGTAATATTTGGGTAACACGGCTCTTGGTATTATAATGAGCTTTATTGCAAGGTACTTTCCATAAACCTTGCTGGTCTGTTGGGGATTTGTTCTCTTTCACGATATTCAAGTACTTTGTGGTAACGCCTATTTATGCAAAACCATAATATCTGGGTAACACGGCTCTTGGTATTACAATGAGCTTTATTGCAAGGTACTTTCCATAAACTCTTTTGAACGTCCGCTTTCGTTCACGATGTATATTGCAACGCCTTTATACAATGCCATAGTATCTGGGTAACGACGGCTTTTTTTAAATATTACAATGAGCTTTATTTCGATAACGCATTCTATGTAAATTCACATATCTTAGTAAATGACTGATACATATTTAAAACTGTTTCTGTAAAGTGAAAACAATTCGAGTATCTGGTTAATGGTCCGATATGTTCACCCAGCCAAAACTATTTTTTTTTTTAAAGCCAGGTGGTGGTGTGATGTTTGAGAGGGAGGAACGTGTTGGGATCTGGTATGCATGCTTGCCTATCATTATGTCGGCTGACGTTTGGTGTTCTTTCGAGTTGTCGGGAACGCCCTTTAGGAGTTTTTTTTTTTTACGGAGTGCATACAAAACGATCAGGTGTGTGAGCCTATTCATTCATGGGTGAGGCTTATTATGCAAATTATAGAACTTGGTAAATGATAGCATGATGGGTTCGGTTTGCACGAACAGTTTATTAGGTTGCCGAACTGGTGTCGTTTGGGGGAATTTGGTTTATTGGGATCGTGTTTTTATTTTTAATTAGAAGGTGCGTATTGTGATTAGGTACGCGGGCCGGTCAATTCACTGTAATGCATTTTAGGAAAATCATTTAACTAAGTTATGACGAGCGGGTTCCGTAATACAATTCAAGGCATTTGTTAAGGGATAAAAGCTCTTTGTAATTTTTTTTTTTTTTTTTTTTTTTTTTTAAAATTAGATTACGGTTATATAACAATACAACGTATTTCTCATCGACTTATGCAAGAAGAAATGTTCATTGGTTTATTCTGCCATTGGTCTAGTTAAATT
>JAVYIG010006855.1:0-110755 GCA_035222895.1 Strongylocentrotus droebachiensis
TATTTAAACATAATTTAAAGCACCTTTATTACTGTAAACAAAAAACTACACAAATATGTTGGGCCACATTGTTTTAAAATCGTTTCAAAATTACAGTAAGTTCATTGGCTGCATGTATCTCTTTCAAAAGTGTTTGAACTAACTATAACAATCCCATTTCATTCAAATTGTATTTAAAATGTCTTGATTTGTAACTGTCCCTTATTTCCTACACACATGTAGGTAATGAGAGACCTTTGGTGATGACGTCATTAATCATTGTTATCTTATTAATCAGTTACATCATGACCACAATTTTGTTACCAATTAAATAAAGCGAAAAAATTACTGAAGAGAATACAAAACTTTCTGTATGTGTAACATTGTTCAAGTTTATGTAAATTATGCAAATGTGCGAAAGGGTCTTCAATTCCCCACACCTACCCTATTTAAATTTGGACCAAACAAGATGAAAGATGAATGCAGCAAAACTGCAATTGTTGCCCAAAAAACAAACATTTAATATGATTTCAACGTGAAATAGATTTAAGAAATTGGCATATGGCTTGCACACATATTTTATTCAAATTAATATGTTTATAGAGGGCGCTATTTCAAAAAATGCAAATAAGCTGGTCATCTATGACCATGCAACATCACAAAACATTTTTGTAGTGATGGTCTAGAGAGATACAGACATTTGGCTGCCCAAAATTGTAGAAAAAAATCCTTATTATATATTTATTATTCATTTTTAAAGGAAAATCATGTACTTTGGCGGCCATTTTGTATGACGTAATATATCTGAAATTGCTCAAGGCTGACAGAGTGTCAGCAATTGGATTCTTGAAATAGAAGCTTTAGGCAATCAAAATCCATTGAAAAAAACTTAAGACCCTTAAACAAGGTTAATTATCAATGGTTTGCACGAGTGAGAATTTTCGAATAATTTGATTTTATGCATTTATATCCCATTTAAACAAACAAAATACATGTTATTTTATTCATTAATTAAAAAAATCTAAAAAATGGTTTTAAAAAAAAATGAAATGCCGACCGTAGATTTTCAGATTTTTGGGTCGGTCGCAAAGGGCAATACAACAAGTTTTTATTTTAGGCCTTACGGTAAGAAAATAGACATCATTCACGAAAACGAGAAAGGATAAACTCAAACAGACATCACATCATCTTGTTTTTTTGTCGTTTTTTTTGTTGATAAATCGCATTCTATTGAGGAAAATCATACTGTCGTATTTGCTTCTAAAAATTGTACGAAATGCGACTAGATCTAAATCGTACTGTTTGGCAGATCTGTAATTTGCTCTGACCTTTGTTTTTTTGTTTGTTAATTGGTCCTTTCTTCTGGGTACTTTGTCTATTTTTCTCTGGCCTTTGTTTATTTTTATGCTTCTTCGTTTGTTTTTATGCTTCTTTGTTTGTTTGTATGCATCTTTGTTTGTATATTTGCGGATGTTAATATTGGCCTTGATAGCCGCCCATATGTAACACCGTTGTACGTTGTGAGTTGTGATTCATGTGTACAAAATTCTAGCTTCGAAAAATCGCTTGAACGCACCCTGTATTCCGTTCCTATTTTGGTGTCTTTAGCTTGTGCTATCTTGTCTATACTACTTTCCTTGAAGATGGCGCACATTAAAAAGGTAAATCAATTTCAAGTATGATCTACTGAAAACAGAATTGATCGTGTAATTTTGTGTAAGCTTGCAAGTTGTTAACTTATGCTCTTTTCATGGCAAATGTAGAAAACGTGATCCGCGTGCATGTATACTTGTGACTGCTTTGTCGGCCAGCGCGGCGTCAGGCGGCCGTTAGTGTAGGCGTAGCAAGTCCTTCCTCTACCGGCCGGGCGCGGGCTCGGCCTGACCGTCTGATCAGGTCTTGCTTTTTATGCCTCCACCACCGTTTTTATGCCTCCACCACCGAAGGTGGTGCCGGAGGCATCATGTTTTCGGGTTGTCCGTCCGTATGTCCGTCCCGTTTGACCGTTATCACAATATCTCAAGAACCATTTAAGATTTAAACTTAAGACTCGGGAATAGTATTTATCACCATAGGAAGACGATCTGATTAGATTTTGGAGTACGTAGGTCAAAGGTCACATGCAGGTCACAGAGGTCAACTTATGAAATTCCTTGTATTGAGTTTGTTAGCGCGATATCTCAAGAACCATTTGAGATTTAAACTTCAAACTTAAGGATAGTATGTATCACCATAGGAAGACGATCTGATTAGATTTTGGAGCACGTATGTCAAAGGTCAAGGGTCACAGAGGTCAACTTATGAAATTCCATACATTGAGATTGTTATCATGATATCTCAAGAACCACTGGAGATTTAAACTTCAAACTTAGTGATAGTGTGTATCACTATAGGAAAACAATCTGATTACATTTTGGAGCACATAGGTCAAAGGTCAAGGGTCATAGAGGTCAACTTATGAAATTCCATACATTGAGATTGTTATCATGATATCTCAAGAACCACTGGAGATGTAAAAACTTCAAACTTAAGGATAGTATGTATCACCATAGGAAGACGATCTGATTAGATTTTGGAGCACATAGGTCAAAGGTCAAGGGTCACAGAGGTCAACTTATGAAATTCCATGCATTGAGATTGTTATCATAATATCTCAAGAACCACCGGAGATTTAAACTTCAAACTTAATGATAGTGTGTATCACCATAGGAAGACAATCTGATTAGATTTTGGAGCACGTAGGTCAAAGGTCAAAGGCCACAGCGCACATTATGAATGCAAAAACAGCTTGTGATCGCGTTATCTCAAGAACCGATTGATGGATTCATGCCAAAATTAGGTCATGTTTGTTACTTGCAGAGCCAATGAACTGAGTAGATTCTTGGTTCATAAGGTCAAAGGTCCAAGGTCATGGGCCCATTATGTATGCAAAAATAGCTTGTGAACGCATTCTCATTAGAACTGACAGATGGATTACTATTTAACTCAGAACATCTTGCAGAGCCAATGAACTGAGTAGATTTTATGGTCATGAGGTCAAAGATCAAAGGGTCATATATGTATATGAGAAATTGCTTGTAATCACAATATTCTGAGAACCTGTCAATGGATTACCATTGAACGTGAATTTAATTTTTTTTTTCTGTTTTGGTTTGTAAAATTGCTCTATAAGGCCATGTAAAATTGATTACATGTTGATCGTCCGGATTTTTTGAAAAAGAGGAGGAGGAGGGTGTACCATGTTATTTGATATTTGATATTTTTCCCAAGATGGCTGCCGCGTGTAAAATCCAGCGCTAGAGCGCGGCCGCGCTATCGTGAGGTATCTGCGATGCGATGATCAGTCGACTCGATCGACTCATCTCTAGCTAGCTCCTCGACTCAAGCATATACATGCGATATATGCATGCGCAGCGCATGCATCATCGCATCATTTTTTAGCGCAGCTTCACTTCAGCATATCGCTGATCATATAGCATATCAACCACTCTACATTTCAATACAATTTTTTCTAGAGTCTTAGTATGTTTGTACAAGAATATTTGAACAGCGTATTTGAAGAAAAGGTGGAAAAGATGCATATGGTAAGTATTCTGTGTTGTTTTCTGAATAAAAAGAAAATATTTTTTAAAAAAATTAAAAAAATAAAAAAATAAAAAAATTAAATAAAAAATAAAATAACAAAATAACAAATATCAAATATAAGGAGGCGGGCGGAAAAAAGGAAGCGGGCGGGGACGATCAACATGAAATCAATTTTACATGGCCTAACGGAGGCATCATTTTCGACTGCGCGCAGTCGAATTCCATCTAGTTCCTCATAGTACTTGGATCCTGGATTGAATTCCTCCTAAATACTCCATAGGCAGTGACAGGGTCTAGATCTAGTACTACTACTAGTAGCTATATAGCGCTAGCTACCAGTTTGTAATGACGTGCACAGTTTTTCCTTCATAATCATGATAATCTGTAATCATTTTGCCTTGCAATTGAATTGCGCGTAGCCTAGCCGTAGACTAGTAGAACTGTAAAAGGGATGAGGGCGCTCGTTCAGAAACATATCCAAAATTTGACCCGTAACTCGGGCGTGGAGATACCCTACTAAAACATACCCAAAATAAGGTAAATCAATGTTCATTAGAATGTCCAAATAAAGATCATGAGTTAAAAGTCGTTATGTTTATTATTAATATTAGTCTACCTGTTTCTTCTCAATTATCTTGATATTTTTGGAGTATTTTTCGGAAAAACAATGATAGATCCTATCTAGATCTACACTTTTTCTCAGGTTTCACGGCAAACCTTAACTCCGGGAAGCTCCAACACCGGCGCCGCAGGCTGTTTTAGATGCCCCCACGACAGTTTTACCGAAGTAGGCCTACATACCAATGTTGGGTTGCGGGCGGGTGCCCGTCTGTGTAAAGTTACCTACCGTAATGAGGATCTGAGACATTACGGTAGATAACTTCACAGTATTCACACAGGCGCATGCCCGCCCGCAACCCACCATCGGTATGCACTTGTATTGTGTAGCGGTTTGCCTTGAAACCTGAGAAAAAGTGTAGGCTTATACTAATATCATTGTTTTTCCGAAAAATACTCCAAAAATAACAAGAAAATTGACACGAAACAGATCATAAACTTAACGAGTTTTAACTCATGATCTTTATTTGGACATTTAATGAATATTTACTTCATTTTGGAGTAAAGAGGCTCATCGAAAAAAAGCCTTGATCTAGTCATTTCAAATTCTCTCAATGAAATTATATAATGAGGTCTTTCAAGTTTTGATATGTTGACTCCCCTTGCACCCTTATCGCTGTTTGTTGTTGTTTGTGGTAAAGTAGATAGAATACGATTTGGTAAAGTATATAGAATACGATTTGATAACTCAGTTGAAAACTTTCATCTTGCCAAGTTAGTTGAACGACATGCACCAGTTTTCTCTCTATCACTATGAGTGAAGGTTGGAGCCCTCATATTGTACAAAACAAAGGGGTGAATGAAACACTGCCAGTTGCGAACTTCAAATTTGAAAAGAAAAATAACTTTATTTCCGCTAATAATGCATATTTTCCCACCAAAATTTTAGATAAATAAGTATTCAATTATGAATTTCCCAACAATTTTGGCCTTTTACAAGTCTGGGAGTAATAGCTCTGAGGGAGTTTGTCCTAGAATGATATAGTCTACATTAGATATATTGACTGCTATGAGAGGCATCGCTGTTTCTATAGGCTCAAGAGGATGTAACGTCCCCGATAGGCCGAGAGCCAGTATAGAAACAGCTATGCTTCAAATATTAAAGCAGTCCAAATATCTTTTACATACCAAATTTACAAACATAGATCTACAAGGATTTTGACCAATAAGATGCCTAGATTTCTGAAGAGAGGTATATGTACAATGAATTGCATAGATCTTCCATTCATATTTTTTTATAAAATTCACTACTCCTTATAGAAGCCAGTAAAGCCAGTCAAACTACAGCGATCTTTTGACATAGAGAGAGCCAGCCCATTGAGGAGGAACCCGTCACGACATGCCAAGTACATGTACAGCCCCTCTAAGGACTCCCCTAGTAGCAGGACCAGCAGGACGAAAGAAAAAGAAGACTTAGTCGATCAGAACATCATCACCACCGAAAATGGCCAATATCAGTGTGCCGTCTGCCTCAAGTGCTGCAAGCGCAAGTTTGACCTCAAACGCCACCTGTTCACTCACAGGACCAGCAGGACGGAAGAAAAAGAAGACTTAGTCGATCATAACATCATCACCACCGAAAATGGCCAATATCAGTGTGCCGTCTGCCTCAAGTGCTGCAAGCGCAAGTTTGACCTCAAACGCCACCTGTTGACTCACAGTAACATCAGGGAGCGGCCGCACAACTGTCCACACTGCTGCGACAAGCGATTCCTGACGGCCAGTCACCTTAGGCAGCATCTGAGGGCCCACGCCAGCATCAAACCTTTTTTTAAATGTGAAGAATGCGGGATGACGTTTGCATACCCCAGCAAGGTCACGCGTCACAAGGTCGTGCACCAGAGATGGGGAATCAAGCAGCACAACAAGCAGAAGCATCGTGAAAAGGGGCACGGTGGGAGTAGCAGCCGGCACAAGCATCGCTGCGACAGTTGCGGGAAGGAGTTCCACAAGAGCAGCAATCTCAAGAGGCACATGGTGACGCACACAGACCGGGAGAGACGCCACCAGTGTGAGCTCTGCAGGAAGAGGTACCTGACCAGCAGTCACCTGAAGGCTCATCACATGCAGAAGCACTCCGAGGAGAGACCCAACCAGTGCGCCTTCTGTGAGAAGAAGTTTGCTCGGAAGCACGACCTGAAGCGGCACATGGCTGTCCACGATGCAAACAGAGAGAGACCTTACAAGTGTGAGCATTGTCGAAAGAGATACATCACGGCCAGCCATCTTAGAGAACATCAGCTTGTACACACAGGTATGAGACACTAAAACTGCGACATTTGCGGGCAGACTTACACCCTACAGAGGGCTTTGTTGCGCCATTTAAACAATTACCACCAGATTGACTCGTAGAAAATCGTCACTGGCCTGTGGTCTAGTCCAAGCTTTTTGAAACAGCCCCTTGTTCTGGGAAAGGTGAAAGAGATTATTCCTGCGTTTTTTGTAAGTGAGGCAGGAAATCATAGAAAAGTTGTCTCGGGAAAAGGATGACTCCTCAAATGCCCTGATATTAACAAGAAATAGTTTAAATTTTTAGACCAATCTGTCATGCCTCATGTTTATGTAGTCCCATATACACACTTCTGTGAAGAGTGCATGTGACTATCACCAAGACTGAGCTGATTCCTTATCAGTTTGATGATTCCTAAACCTCACAGTATACACTTATACTCACCTTTTCAAATCACTTCCAGGCAGTTCTTTGGCAATGTACATGTAATAACATATTCACATGATCAGGGACCTGTTTCACAGAGCCTTTTTTTCAATGACAACAAAAATCAGTGATAAATCTGCTGGTCATCGAGGCTAAGATTATGAAGCACCTTATCAAAATCAGTTCAATATTTTAAATTGTGTACGCTTACATTCTCGGCATTCATTGCTAACACTTTGTAGTGCTTGTGTCCTTTCTGTTTGATTTGTTTGCTGTGAATGTTAATGTATCTTGATAATTAACCAAGCAGATCAGAGTATTTTCAGGATTAAATGAATCAGCTATTCATCCTCAAATTGGCATCAATTACTTGTATTTTCTACATCGTGATAGCTTATAAGCTTAAGAAATACAGATTTATATCAGCAGGGGTATTAAAAAGAAATATAGATATATATTGAATGCACAAGTGTGAATGAAAAAACAACAAGAAACTGCTCATTTTTTAACATGAAAATAGTGGTTTTATATTTCCCTTTGTGTTGCCAATTTAAAGATTTCAATGATTCAGAGAGTACCATTTTGGCATGTAATTAATATCATGCAAGAAACGCAAGTATCAAAATGAGATTACAAATAGGCTGCACATGATTAAAAACATGTACATTCTTTAGCTTTACAAATAATTTAATAGAACTTAGCATTGGAGAGATCAGTTTGTACCTTCATAACAAGAAATCTTTAACAAAATATTTTATCGTGCTCTGCCTTTTCTTTCACAATCAGGACCTTGTTGCATAAATCTTAGCATCGATGGTAACTTTGCCATTAATGGTAATATCTATGTAACCCTAGATTTGATTGGCTGTTGAGTAATGTTACCATGGTAGTCAATATTAATGGTGAAATAACCATCAGTGGTAAGTTTTATGCAACAGGATCCTGGTACAATTGACCAAAAAAATTGAAAAACTCTTTTACCATTTTGGGTGTCAGACCTGGGACCCGTTTCACAAAGCCTCTTTTTCAATGACAAATGACAAAACTTGTGACAAATCTGCTGATAACCAATCAGAAGCAAGGATTTCAGTAGCTCATAACAAAAACTGTCATTTGTCACTGATGTCAAGATTTATGAAATAGGGCCCTGGTTTGTACTTCAAGATTTTGCGTGCATCAGGTGACAAGAGTTGTATGTTCCCATAGAAAACAGATTTTATAAACATCACTGTTGTTTTTTTCAAAACAATTAAATGAATCAATGATTGTTCAGATATGTTGCGGGAAGCCACCGCCCCCCCCCCCCCCCCCCACATGCCACTTCTTTTTAACGTGTAAAATGAATGGCAACAGCGTCCAACAAAGGACTAACATGTATTCACTGAGCTCTGTGTTATAAGATGATGAAATGTGAAGCGTTTTGTACAAAAAACGTCAAATCTGAACAAGCCTTTATGTTGAAATTTCCTTATTCCGTTATTTATTTAAGTAATATTGACTGCCTTCTGGGCAATACGACATATATCGCCCGAACCGAAGGTGAGGGTGATATATGACAAGTCGTATTGCCCTGAATTAGGCAGTCAATATTACTATTATTAACTACATCAGACATCTAGAGCAAACAAGAAACTCTTACTATCTTTTACTCGTAAATTATGTAGCCTACACTGCACAGGGTTTCCTAGCATTAGAAGTTGCAAAAACATCGTCAAACCAGCACTGTGCATCCATCCAGTGTTTGACGAATTTGTCTAGTGTGTCTAGGGTGTGATTGTTACGTCACAATAGATTTCGCGCAAAGTGCGCATTTTCTTATACGCGATGTAAATTACAGTAGCTGATGCGCGATGTAAATTACAACTGGCTCTATATTATTGCTCACTTTTTTTAACACACATTTTGCCATTGACTTTTCAGATCGGGTAATAATATTTGTTCATTGGTTTACTGTATAACCGTATTGACCGGCAAATTACACACAAAATCCCATTTACTTTTCTGAGCGGTCAATAATATTTTTTTCGCCTGTAGTTTTGTTGGCTTACCTTGAAGGCAATAACATTTAAAAATTGCCCTGCTCAGATGTCTGATACGGTTAATAATAGTTATTATATACCTCACTTAAGAAATCCAGCCATCTGATTGGTCGAATTGCATTCATAAACTTCAACTGTTCCTGTAAAATTCTCGGTAACCATGCTTAAAACATTTCAATATTTTTAATAACCATGGTTATTAAAAATAGTTGGTCAGCCTCCATGGTTACCCCATAGGTTTACATGTTAAAAAATGGTTTGAGCGATGGAGGATACCGTATGTGTGCGAAGGATTGGTCGGTAATTTCAATACAATTGAATCTCGATCGATCTTACCGACAATTTTATCTTGCATTGTTGACATGAAGACGAAAATAAACTTCCAAAAACAAAAAAACAACATCTGCCGATAGATCTTGATCTTAGTTCGTGCCAATATGCATTGCAAAAGTAAAAGAAGGGTCCGTTTCATGGAGCTTTTGCGAAGCATCCCTCACGCGGAGCCGTTTTCAAACCATTTTAATGTATATATTGGAGAAAACTGCCAAGCATGTTAACGGCGCGCGTGGCCGAGTGGTCTAAGCGTTGGTTTTCGATACACCTCTTGTTGTACGCAAGAGTTCGAATCCCGTCTTCGACAAAAATGAAAATTATTTTTTATTTTTTATTTTTTAGTCTATTTTTTTTCGGCATATAAAAGTATTAATGACTGCTTTAATATTCGAGAAATAGTTGTTTTCATACGCTCTCGGGAAGGTTACAATTGGGCTATTCCCCTCGGCAAGCCTCGGGGAATAGCACAATTCTAACCTTCCCTTGAGCGTAATAAAACAACTATTTCTCTCAAAGCAGTCATTAATACTATAATATTAAAGCTATCCTGTTGTGGATGAATCGTGATTATATTTATTACTGCATGTATGAGAGTCAGACCATTGTACGGCTGTTTGTATTTGTATTGAAGTGTATCATTTTTTCCATGTAATATATGTAAATATGTAATAAAAATGAAAGAGGTTAAAGATAAACTTTAGTACTGGTAATGCGATTGCATTGTAAAAGAAAAGGTGTGGAAAGGATCAGAAACAGTTGATCATGTAGCATATAAGTATTGGTGTGCACTGCACGGTTCTGGAGTCATCAAAATCATAATAAATTTGACCGAGTCTTGGTAAAGTAACAAGCACTCACATAGAAAGCTATATATGGGACAACACACATGGTGTCGGGGCTAGTACTACCTTGATTTCCTTGTCTTTCTATGCTCATTACTCAGCCAGTATACATTTTCTTCCAAAATTGTTTGGCACATGTTATTTATTTGTAATCTTGAACATTCAGTGTAAGTTTCGTTTGATTCTGTGAGAATTTTTTTATTTTTTTACCAGTACTGGAGTTTATCTTTAAACAAAGGATGCTAATTTCGGTATATCATAATACATCAACAACATTGCCTGTATAAGAGAAGGTGATAGAAGGAAGAAACAAAGAATAACATAAGGAAAGACAGAAAGAGAATGTGATAGAAGGAAGAAACGAAGAATGACAAAAGGACAGAAAGAGAAAGTGATAGAATGATTAAAACAAAGAATAACATAAGGAAAGACAGAGAGAGAAGGTGAGAGAAGGAATAAACAACATAAGGAAGGACAGAAAGAGAATGTGATAGAAGGAAGAAACAAAAAATGACATAAGGACAGAAAGAGAAAGTGGTAGAATGATTAAAACAAAGAATAACGTAAGAGAAGGTGATAGAAGGAAGAAACAAAGAAGAACATAAGGAAAGACAGAAAGAGAATGTGATAGAAGGAAGAAACAAAGAATGACATAAGGACAGAAAGAGAAAGTGATAGAATGATTAAAACAACGAATAACATAAGAGAAGGAAGAAACAGAACATAACGAAAGACAGAAAGAGAATGTGATAGAAGGAAGAAACAAAGAATGACATAAGGACAGAAAGTGCATGGTAGAATGATTAAAACAAAGAATAACATCAGAGAAGGTGATAGGTGGAAGAAACAAAGAACAACGTTCGGAGAAACAGAAAAAAAGGTGATATTGAAGGAAGAAACAATGAATAACATAAGGAAAGACAGAAAGAGAAAGTGATAGGATGGTAAAAACAAAGAATAATATAAGAAAAGGTGATAGAAGGAAAAAGCAAAGAATACCATAAAAGAAGGAAGAAACAAAGAATAACATAAGGAAAGACAGAAAGAAAGATTGATAAAGAGTAGATAATGGAATGAAAGATATATGAGCAGATGAAAGATGAAAAAAGGAAGAATAACATAAGGAACGGGTAGGAAAAAATGATAAAACGATGAAAACAAAGAATTACTTTAAAAATGTGATAGAAGGAAAAAAACAAAGAATAAGAAAAACCAAGAATAACATAAGAATATAAGGAAGAAACAAAGAATAATATGAGGAAAGACAGAAAGAGAAAACTATATAGAATAGAAAATTGAAAGATAGAAGAGAAAATGAAAGATGGAAAAACGAAGAATAACATAATAAAAACAGAAAGAGAAAATGATAGAAAGAGGAATAACGTGACGGAATTAACAGGCCACGATAATGACATCATCATGATTGAGATCTCCGTTGAACCGTGCGTTCAATCGAATTTTGGCGACCCGGCGTAATTTTTGTCATTGTCATTGTCATTGCAGAATCACGATACAAAACGCATCTTTTTCAGCGTTTCATGTTTGTGTTTTTAAACACGTTTATTTTTACGACCGACTAAAAATCGCTTGAACGCAACCGTATTTTAAACTTAACGTCTCTGAACCGTGATTCTAGGGTGAAAAAGTGTCGATTGAACGCACCCCCTGACAGACCGTCCACACATGTTTGCACTGAGCTCAATAAAATTCGCGGGGCTTTAAAGGGATAGTTGAGTTCTGTTGCAGAGGGCGCTACACAGAATAATTTTTTTGTGAGATACCGTAATGAAAAACTGAGTGTCAAATTTGAAAGAACATAATAAATGACAAAATCATCTTTGTTTGATCAAAACGGTTCAGAGACGGCTGAAATATAACGATTTCTAATACTTGTGTACCACCACAAATAAATTAGATATTTTGAAAAATTTGAAGAAAAACGTTGAAAAAAACGAAATAACGCATTTTACGTCGTATTTCAGCCAATGCCGATGTTGGTTTTTTTTGTTGGCATTTTCGTGTTGCTTATTACGCACAACCAGCAGGCCCATGTATTGATATTTTTAATTAAATAATTAATTAACGGTCACCGTGTTTTTTTTTAACAGTGGAGCTAAATTGGTATGCTCGTATATTGGCTAAATTTCACACATTTTGGGGTCTAAAATTACCTTCATAGCAATGTTAGGTTCTAATAGGGCACTAGATAATTATGTCATAAATAAGTATAAGAGCAATAACCATGCACTTTGAAGGCATTCGCGGTCTGAAAACAGAACTCAACTATCCCTTTAAACATTTCGTGGGAAATTAAACTTCCGGAATAGCCATTTCATTTTTTATATTTTAGGGATAGTAATTTTTGTCGTTAGAATATTAAAAATTCTTTTACATTTTTATAATTTGCAAAATCAAACGCAATACATAACAGTAGAATCAAAATCATTAAATTTAATGTATTCAACCAGAGCCTTGTGATATCTTATACAGTTCTTGTGTACGTGAATTTTAGAGAGAACCTTCCTTATATAATTCCAAAGGCACAAGAGGAAATGGGCGGGTGCCTATTTTGCTAGCTCGCTTGCCTGGGAACATACATCATGGACTACACATACATCTAACAGGTTAACTATATAGGCCAAGTAAAATTTGTTCCTGCATATATGCGGTTGGGTCCATTTCAACAAATATGTTATTGATTGCATTCATTGTAATTTATATGAGGCTTTATGTCTTTTGTTACTTTGGGGCTGAGAATACATTAAGGCGTACTACCCTTATAGCAGAGGTGTCGATTTGTATCCGTGTTTGGGGTGGGGTGAGGGATATCAACATAATCAACTTGTGAAAGTAGTATGTTACCAGTGGGCAAATGCATTAACAATATTATTTCTGTCTACATGAACCTTTCCTGGTTAACCAGGAAAGGTTCATGTAGACAGAAAATTCTTTATTTCCTGTTGATAGAAACATTTTAATGAATATTGCTGTCTCCAAACAACATTCATCGTGACAAACCCATTTCAATATTACTAAGGAGATCTCATAAAAACATAGTTCTCATTAGTAAATGAAAAACATATTGCTTTTGATTCTTCATTTGACACTCTTCCTTCTTTAATTAAACCAACTGAATCCTCTCTGCGGGAAACTCAATTCAATGAAACAGAATATATCACTGATGCAAAATTTGGTTCTCAAAATGACAGAAAATGTCTACTCCTGATCTCATACAAACTGTCTGTTTCTTAAAAACATAATATAAAACTTACGTTCCAACTACCAAACAACAAACTTCCATAATCTCCTTCTTCACCCAAATATACTTATCATACCAGATACGCTCTCAAATATAAGCATAATATTCCCCTAAGGCCCTGACCAGACAACTATTTTTTTCTTCAACAACTATAACCAGTCTTTAAATGCATTATTATTATCATTATCATATGAAACACATGGGGAAAATCTGGGTTAACCCACATGGGATATATCTGGGTTAACCAATATGGGTACAAAATGGGATTAAGTTGGGCATATATATATACCCATTTGGGCCCAGTTGGGTATGGGTCCCATCTGGGTCCCATCTGTGGGTTTACCCATATGGGTCCCATATGCTTCATGGGTGCAGATGCGCCCCAGATGGTTTTCCAAATGGGGCTCACTCAGGTCGAAAAACAGTTAGATACCAGTTGAACCAACTGGTACTGGTACTAGTTGATTCCAACTAGTTAATTGGATTCAATATGGATTTTGGAATACTGGGATCAACATGGTAACCAACTGATTCCAGTTGGAATACCAGTAGTCAACTGGTACCAGTTAGGACCAGTTGAAACCAACAGTTGTGAGAACTGGTACCAGTTGATTCCAGTTAAGTTAACTGGTTTCAATATGGAAATTGGTATAGTGGAATCAACTGGTACCAATAGATTCCAATTAGTTAATTGGTTTCAACATGGATTTTGGAATACTGGAATCAATTGGTAACTAATTGGTTCCAGTTGGAATACCAGTTGCCAACTGGTCACCAGTTGGATCCAGTTTACCAATTTCCATATTGGAAACAACGCTAACTGGGAACAGTTGAAAAACAAGTTGATTACCAGTAGCGACCAGCAATCAATGATAATCAATAATCAATATTGCTTAGCATCTGGCAACCAACTAGACCACACTCCTGACGACGGATAGTCAACCTGTTCGAAACGTCGAGCCACTCATCCTCTCCAAGCGCTGTGGTTCTCCTTATAACTATATGCTAAGAAAGATAACAAACAGTCCTTTTCAGGACTACACACCCCCAAGAAAGATTACCGAGTCAGAGTTCTTTTCAGGACTCCTCAACCCTTTCTCTCTCTCTCTCTCTCTCTCTCTCTCTCTCTCTCTCATGGTGCACCCGCAAGCCTACTGTATATAGACCACATTTATTTAGACCCTTGCAATTACCCCATCACAAAATCATTTGAGGCGCATTACATTTGAGTATAAGGTTATTAGTACGTGCGAGATCATAGTTATATACATAATATATACAAAATTATACATGTTTTTGCTGGTTATTAATTACATATATCAATATATCTATGTTTACGTCTTAAATTAGATATTTGTCAATGATTGACTAAGAAAATATAAATCACAAAATTAATGTGCATTAATTAATTGTCACATTTGCTTGACAGATCATGATAATAACGTTTTCTGTGAAAACGTGCAAATTAATCATGAATATACATTAGATACATTGAACTGGTTTTTCAACTGGTATTCTACTAGTTTTAACTGGTAAATTAACTGGCAATCATCAACTGGTTTTCAACTGGTAAATCATCTGGTAATCATCTACTGGTTTCAACTGGTAATTCAAGTGGTAATCATAATTTATATTGGTTTTCAAATAGTAAAGCACCTGGTAATCATCTACTGGTTTTCAGTTGGAATCAGCTGGTATCAAATGGTCCGGTTTGGTCACTGTGCTGCAACTGGAATGAAATTATGAATTACCAGTTAAGCCTATTGGTTTTAACTGGTATTTCAACTGGTCTAATAATATACCAATATATATATACGCCTATATTTAATGGCTTTCAAATGGAATCAACTTGTAAACTACATCCATTGGGTTTCAATATGTTCCAACAGGAAACAACTGGTCTCAAATTGTCCACTTTGGTTTCATGGGTTTAAACTGGAATCAACTGGCAAATGTAGCAGTGAGGCCTATTGTTTTAACTGGTATCAACTGGTGTAACAATTTACCAGTAATTGGTTTCAACTGGAATATGCTGGTTTGTTTTCAGTATGTGCCAGTAAGGTCAATGGGTTTCAACTGGGATTCATGTACTGGTGCATGTGAAGTTTACCAGTTGTGTCAACTGGTTTCAACTGGTACCAGTTGAATCCAGTTGCAACCAGTAGAATAAACTGGCACATATTCCAGTTCCGTCAACTAGATTCAACTGCATGGTACCAGTTGATTCCAGTTGAAAATCCAACTGGTTTCAACCGTTTTTTTTCTCGACCTGCTGGGGCATGTTTCAGAGAATATTGCTACCTGCCTGTTATATTATCCTCCCTGTCTCTCATTATCTCTCTCTCCCACTCTCTACTTCTTTTTTGAACTTTTGCGCTTCGCGCTTAACAATTAGCTCGTTGCTTTTTAACGCTGCGGCTTTGCATTTGGCGTACTCCATTTCAATGATGCTGTTTGATCGAATAAATTCATCAATTCCTGATGAAGCCGTATGAGCGAGAATTCAATTCATTCTTGTTTCATACGCGGTTGTCTCATTTACTTCGTTTTCTATTTATCTACTTGCATGTATGTATTATGAGATAGCAAAATGTGTATATTGATGGTCATCTTGCGAGTAATAACCATTAACTACTCTCATCGGGCTCTCATCATTAATTTTCCTCCTCATTTTTTAAATTTTTTTATGGTGAATTATTGGGGTGGGGGGGGGGGGGGTGGGGGTGATTGTACAGGCCACCCCCCCCCCCCCCCCCCCCCACCTGAACTATTGGGGGATATATCCCCCCCCCCCCCCCCATCACCCCGGGATCGACACCCATGCCGCCTTATAGGCTACTAATCACATTCTTATTCATTTTCATTTTTGAGCAAAAAAACATTATGAGGGTCGACGAAAAGCCCGGGGGGACTCAGATTTTGTTTGGACGGGGGTGTGCCGCTCAAGCGTAGAAACCCCTACCCATTTTTAAGGCGTCATTTGGGGGAATAATTCTATTTTGCTTTCATTACCTTTCGCCTTTTTATTCTCATTAATTAACTTCTGCCTTTTTATTCATTCTTCCCGAGCTTACTTGAATGACTCATTCATTGTTATGCAAGATCATATTCCAAAATTATATTATTATTCAGGCTCTTACAGTAGGCATTTTGCCCCAAATTTTGGTTTCAAAGGTTTAATCTAGGCCTACGTTGAATTTCTCAAAACTTTGTATTACCTTTAACTACTCTCATCTGGCTCTCGTTAATTTTTATCTTCCTTTTTTTTTTTTATGGTGAATTTATTTATTTTTTTTTTTTTTTTAATTATTTATTTATTTATTTATTTATTTATTTATTATTATTATTATTTTTTTTTTTTTTTTTTTGGGGGGGGGGTTGATTGTACAGACCCCCCCCCCCCCCACACCTGAAATATTGGGAGGATATATCCCCCCCCCCCCCCCTCCATCACCCCGGGATCGACACCCATGCCGCCTTATAGGCTACTAATCACATTCTTATTCATTTTCATTTTTGAACAAAAAAAAACATGTTATGAGGGTCGACAAAAAGCC
Organism: Strongylocentrotus droebachiensis; assembly: GCA_035222895.1. NCBI lineage: Eukaryota > Metazoa > Echinodermata > Echinoidea > Camarodonta > Strongylocentrotidae > Strongylocentrotus > Strongylocentrotus droebachiensis. The sequence goes on from JAVYIG010006855.1 coordinate 16,869, forward strand.
CGGGGGGACTCAGATTTTGTTTGGACGGGGGTGTGCCGCTCAAGCGTCGAAACCCCTACCCATTTTTTTAAGGGGTCATTTTAATTGGGGCATAATTCTATTTTGCTTCCATTAACTTCTGCCTTTTTATTCATTCTTCCCGAGCTTACTTGAATGACTCATTGTTATGCAAGATCATATTCCACTATTATATTATTATTCAGGCTCCTACTACTATAGGCATTTTGCCCAAAATTCTGGTTTCAAAGGTTTAATCTATAGGCCTACGTGGGAGAAGGACAAAAAATTGTTAATGATTGGGTGTCGGGACAATAAATTAGGTGATCACACTCTGGTAATCACTAATCATAAAACTTAATCATAATACTTACAATTATACCATGGATTAATAATTTGTTGCCCTCATGATACCATTCGGCCAATTTATTATCCTCCTTGTTCTCGTTTTTTGTTCTTCTTTCTCCACATTCTCCTCCCCTCCCCTGTCCCCACTCTCTCTCTCTCCCTCTCTACCTCCATCGTCTTTTCCTCCTCTCTCCTTATTCTCTGTCTCCAGCTTCTATTCCATCTCCTCCCCCTCCTCTTCCCCTGCCCAGCTCTCTCTCTCTCTCTACCTCCCTCGTCTTCCCCTCCTCTCTCCTTATTCTCTGTCTCCAGCTTGTATTCCATCTCATTCTCTCTCTCCTCTTACCCTGCCCTACTCCCTCTCTACCTCCCTCGTCACCCCTCCTCTCTCCGTATTCTCTGTCTCCAGCTTATTTTCCATCTCATCCTCTCTAGCTCTCTCTCTCTTGCTCATCTTTACGAACTCAATCTTACAGCCCTTGCAAAAACTGAAGCTGCCGAACATAATATAGTTCCTATTATGGACTGAGTGGTTCAAATGCAAAGTGATGAAGACTGATGCAATGATGTAAAGATTATATGTCAAACCAGTTTCAAGGAAAAGTTAGGTCATTGAATTTTAAATGGGTCAATTTCTCTCTGTTCTCATCATAGAGACGTATTTTTAATGATCAAACTGAAAAATACAGTTGAATAAAACAAAATATACAAAAGTATCCTAGTTTTATAAGATTTATTTCAACAAGCATTAATAGCAAGTAATACATAATATGTGCATCCACATAGATACAGGCATGCAATTTTGTTTTCTTTTGTTGATGTATAATATACCGAAATTAGCATCCTTTTGTTTGTTTAACCTCTTTCATTTTTATTACATATTTACATATATTACATGGCAAAATGGTCAAACATTGAAACAATTCCTATTTTCTATAAATAGAGAAAATTTGGAAAAACAGATAAATCTTCAATATTAATTTCTACTTTACAATGAAACATAATAATCATGTAATAAATGACTCCTCACTCAGTCGTCAGAAATGAATGTAAATACACATAGCTTCGCAAGCTTGTAGAGCTACAGTTAACAATTAAATTATTCATACCCTTTGTAATTTTTCAGTATGTGAAAAATTTGTTTATCCCAATTCAAGTTTTATGAGATATGACATATCAAAGCTTATATCTGAAATTATTCAACAAAAGCCCTAATTCAACCAATCCACCTTTCATTCTGGAGTTACAAACACACAAAATACACATCAAATTTCCAAGGGGTATGAATAATTTAGTTGTTGGCTGTATGTATGTTTTACATAAGGGAGCAGCCGCACATGTGTTGTAAAATGAATGCAGGACTAACAGCAAACGCTCACAAAACCCTTAACCAGCTTTCAATCGTAGTATCATATTATGAAAATCATTTTAATTGCATTCTATCCAAACTAAAACACTTTATTTCTTATCCTTGACATGTTCAGTTGTGCCTCACTCAATAAAGGTATTAAACGTCACTATTACTAATACAACCAAAACACAATTAACCAATGTGTAACACAAATAGTCAACAAACAGCCCTATACACTTAATTCAAAATTTACAGATAGATGTTTCTCACATACTGGAGATATACAAAATATTTTTAAAATTTCAAAATGCTTCAATTTCTGCTTCACAGTGGTACAATAATGCACTTCAATACAAATACAAACAGCCGTACAATAAATTGACTCTCATACATGCAGTAATAAATATAATCACAAGTCATCAACGACAGGATAGCTAAATGTAATATTAACTAAAAATAGCAGAATAGGAAATTTCAACATAAAGGCTCGTTCAGATTTGATGCAGCAAAATCGCTTGATTTTGTAAGATGATGTGAAGTATAAAACGCTTCACATTTCATCATCTTATAACACAGAGCTCAGTGTAATCGGGGAAGTTTTTTGTTGCGCGCCGTTGCCAATCATTTTACACGTTAAAAAGAAGTGGCAGGTTGTCTTTTGTGGGGGATGGTTTACCATACCATATCTGAACAAGCATTAGGCCTAATTCATTTAATTGGTTGAAAAGAACCACAATGGTGCTTATAAGGTATGTTTTCTACAGGAACATACAACTCTTGTCACCTGATGCACACAAAATCTTGAAGTACAAACCAAGGCCCCATTTCACAAAACTTGTCATCAGTGACAAATGACAGTTTTTGTTACGAGTTACTGAAATCCTTGCTTCTAATTGGTTATCAGCAGATTGTCACTGATTTTTGTTATTTGTGATTGAAAAAGGCTTTGTGAAATGGGTCCCAGGTCTGACAGCCGACATGGTAAGAGAGTTTTTAAATTTTCAAGAAACTATTTTGGTCAATTGTACCAGGGTCCCGTTGCATAAAACTAACCACTGATGGTTATTTCACCATTAATATTGACTACCATGGCAACATCACTCAACAGCCAATCAAATCTAGGGTTTCATAGAAACTAGCATTAATGGCAAAGTTACCAACGATGCTAAGATTTAAACAAAAAGGTCTTGATTGTGAAAGAAAAGGCAGAGCACGATAAAATATTTTTTTTGAGATTTCTTGATGCACACACGTTCTAATTCCCAAACCTGCCAATGCCACGGAAGTGATAGACAAGATCTGTACTGATACAAACTAATATATTTCTAACACATCAATAATAGCACACCACTTAATGTATATAAAACAGCTCGACAAACATCATCTAGTATATCAGCTTTTCAAATGTGTACATGCCAGCTAACTTTAAAATTCACTATCATAAAAATTAATATAAAAACAGAAGTAACATTCAATCACAAATTATTCTATGTGTCTTGATATAAGTTCTTGGCATGAAGAATGTTTCCTGTTATTTCTATATAAAGGTACAAACTGATGTCTCCAATGCCAAGTTCTAATTGTTTGTAAAGCTAAAGAACGTACATGTTTGTAATCATAAGCAACCTATTTGTAATCTCATTTTGATGCTTGCGTTTCTCTTATGATATTAATTACATGCCAAAATGGTACTCTCTGAATCATTGGAATCTCTACATTGGCAACACAGAGGGAAATATAAAACCACTATTTTCATGTAAAAAAAATGAGCAGTTTCTTGTTAATTTTTTTTCATTCACACTTGTGCTAGTTGTGCATTTGATATATATATATCTATATTTCTTTAGCTATCGCAATGTAGAAAATACAAATATTTTGTGCCAATTTGATGATGAATAACTGATTCTGAAAAAAACTCTGATCAGGGCCCGGTCTTGCAAAGAGTTGCGATTGATCCAAATCAATCGTAAGTTTGCAATCCCCTATCTCCTATGTACATACTTGCGATTGATATCATAAGTTGAGATTAATATCAACTCTTTTTAATACTCTGATCTGCTTGGTTAATTATCCAGATACATTAACATTCACAGCAAACAAATCAAACAGAAAGGACACAAGAAACTACAAAGTGTTAGCAATGAATGCAGAGAATGTAAGCGTACAAAATTTAAAATATTGAACTGATTTTGATAAGGTGATTCATAATCTTAGCCTCAATGACCAGCAAGCTTGTGTACTATATCAAAATCAGCTATAAAATAAATGAAGGTGTTTTGCTTGCCAATAAAATAATCTTAACAAAAAGCTATGACAGATTTAAATCATAATCAGATTTTATTCCCATCTGATTGCAAGAAATCAAGATTGGATTTAACTCAAATCCAATAAATTTTAAAAAATTATCTTTTTGTATAAATAATGATTGAAATCGGTGAAAAATCAAAATATCACTTTTTGTTTCTTTTCTTTTTGCCCACCTTGTAAACCTGTGTACCCAAAACCACTGGCAAGAATTCAAACAAACAGGGCTCCCTCTTCAGTCCTTTTGTTTCACATGGGGCCTAGATTGTCAACGGGCCACTCTTCAAACCCTCAATGGGGGGGGGGGGGGATGGGCTTAGGGGGCTGCAGTTGAAATCTGTAAGCTTCAAGCCTGCTAATAAGAGAGAGTAGATAGGGCGAGTCATTTTATCAACCATTTCAGCTCAGGTTTTGGCACTTTGATGCATTCACCGTAGGATGTAATGACCTGAAGGCTTCAAGCAGGAGACTAGCAATCAAATTGCCGCAGCAAAATATAATAGTATAAAGCATGGTGCACTGATGGGACTTTGTAGCACACAGCTCCATTCTGTTACCCCCTTTTGTCGTTCATTTAGGGATTTTTAAAAGGGATTTTATTTTGCTGTGGCAGTTTCTTGAGGCAATGCCATGCATGGAGTGTGAACATGGCTGGACAAAGCAGAGTTCTGGGCCTATTTCACAAAACTTGTCATCAGTGACAAATGACAGTTTTTGTTATGAGCTAGTGAAATCCTTGCTTCTGATTGGTTATCAGCAGATTTGTCACTGATTTTTGTCATTTGTCAATGAAAAAGGCTCTGTGAAACTGGTCCCTGATCATGTGAATATGTTATTACATTGCCAAAGAACTGCATGGAAGTGATTGGAAAAGGTGAGTATAAGTGTATACTGTGAGGTTTTTGGAATCATCAAAATGATAAGGTGTTGGCTCAGTCTAGCTGATAGTCACATGCACTCTTCACAGAAATGTGTATATGGGACTACATAAACATGACAGATTGGTCTAAACAATTAAACTATTTCTCGTTATACTTCTTATATCAGGGCATTTGAGGAGTCACAGGACAACTTTTCTATGATATTCTGGCACACTTATACAAAATGCAGGAATAAGCTCACAAGTTATCTTTCACCTTTCCCAGAACAGGGGGGTGTTTCACAAAGATTCTAAATTAAACTTAACTCTAAGTTAAACTTAAACATTATGGAGAGCCATTTGTAGCTTTAAAATAAAATATATTCAAAAGCAAAAAAAAAGCATTTCAAACTTTTAAAAAATTCCACATCAAGAACATGAAAATCTTCTTGATTCTAGAAAATATGAATGATTTAAATCAACATTTTATGCCTTTTAAAATAATTTTCACAAAGTATTTTCAAAGATGCTAACGGCTTTCCATAATTATTAAGTCCAACTTAGAGATAAGTTCAACCTAGGATCTTTGTGAAACACCCCCCTGAGCTTCTCTTTAAGACTGCTGCTGCGACCGACCGGCGTACCAACCAAGCAGCATAGAGAGTCCTCCGGCCTGCGGCATGGCATCTTCCAGACTCCAGAGGGCGCTGTGCAGGGCATCATGCAATGAGAGGTGATGGATGGCACAGCAGAATCAGCCCCGTTTTAAAGCACCTTTATACCTGGAGAGAGTTGGCAACCACATGCACAAACAAACAAACGAACAAACAAGTGAAAAATTCCATTGGGTTTATGTATGCTTGGTATTTCTGTGACGATGTGTTCAACAGCACAACAACATTACAAGGTGATCACAAAAACAAACGACTTTAGATGAAGGCTGATATCTTGCTCGCATACAAACATGTTTCTAATGTGGGACTTAAGGTTAGCAGGTGTCAATGAAATTGAGTTGCCCACAATATAAGTTTAGAACACCATATTCTAAAATGATTGCAAGTTTCTTGTGCATACAGGCTCTTAAATCGTCATCAATCAAACCCACTATTTACACACTAAATAGAGTGTGGGGAAATTAGGATTCCTAAAGAAATTGGAGAATCTAATTCCAGGAATTCCATGACCAGATAAATATGTCTTAATATAATAAATATGTATGTACAAACGGCGTATAAATACCATGTAGCGATATATAATATTTCATGTTTATGACGGCCCCCGCCCCCACCTCACAACTTCCATGACTTTCCATGACTTCCCAGGCTTTTCAATGACTTTGGGAACCCTGGGCTCTTTACAGATCAAAATATACTTGTAAATCTAGGTTACAGATATATGCCTAATGGACTACTGATTAAAATCAACACCAACTTGATGTTGCATTGTACTAGGAAATACAACATTCTGCAAGCGAAATCTTTTGAGTTGAAACACCTCAACATCTTTCAAATGTTTGTTGTGTCATACAATCATTTTATAATAAAGCTATATACAGAGCAAACAGTGCATGAAGTGGAATTAGAAGTATGTACATAGAAGGGGAGGGGGCCTCATCAAGTGACCATTTGGAATGCTACAACTCACATTAAATGAGATGCATAACTGGGCAAGTCCATGTATTTTGTGGCATGCGTTACTGATTATGAGAAAGATTAAGAACAGAGCAGTGTATGATAGTCAATACCCATGACACAGCTCAGATCGGAACAAATATCAAGGAAAATCAAACATTTTCTTAAGATCAGTTTTCTTATTCCATTCTACTTAGTATGGTATGGGGACACATGATGATTAAATAGCTTAGGCTAGATAGACCACAGGCTAAGGACGATTTCTAGGGGTCAATCTGGTGGTTATCTTTTAAATGGCGCAACAGAGCCCTCTGTAGGGTGTAAGACTGCCCGCAAATGTCGCAGTTATAGGGTCTCATACCTGTGTGTACAACCTGATGATCTCTGAGATGGCTGGCCGTGATGTATCTCTTTTGACAATGCTCACACTCGTAAGGTCTCTCCCTGTCTGCATCGTGGACAGCCATGTGCCGCTTCAGGTCGTGCTTCCGAGCGAACTTCTTCTCGCAGAAGGCGCACTGGTTGGGTCTCTCCTCCGAGTGCTTCTGCATGTGATGCGCCTTCAGGTGACTACTGGTCAGGAACCTCTTCTCGCAGAGCTCGCATTGGTGGCGCCTCTCCCGGTCTGTGTGCGTCACCATGTGCCTCTTGAGATTGCTGCTCTTGCGGAACTCCTTGCCACACCCGTCGCAGCGGTGCTTGTGCCCGTGCCGGCTGCTGCTCTCACCGTGCCGCTTTTCGCGATGCTTCTGCTTGTTGTGTTGCTTGAGCTGTTTCTTGTGGACAAACACCATGGAGCATTCAATGCAGGTGTACACCTCCTCCCGGTGCTCCGCCATGTGGCGCTCCAGGCTCCCGAGGGTTGGGAACACGGTGGCACACTGCTTGCACTGGAAGGTGTGCTTCTCAAACAGGTGAAGCTGTAAGTCTTTCTTATTGAGGAATGTCTCTGCACAGTCGGTGCATTCATAGCTGAGAGACCCCATCGCAGAAACAACCGACACAGGTATGGCGTCCTGGTCCTCTTCTACAGAGTTCTCTATAGAGTTCCCGGCGACTCCTCCTCTCTGGTGCACGACCTTGTGCCGCGTGACCTCGCTGGAGCGTGCAAACGTCTTCCCGCATTCTTCACATTCAAAAGGTTTGATGCCGGCGTGGGCCCTCAGATGCTGCCTGAGGTGACTGGCTGTCAGGAATCGCTTGTCGCAGTGCGGACAGTTGTGCGGCCGCTCCCTGATGTTACTGTGAGTCAACAGGTGGCGTTTGAGGTCAAACTTGCGCTTGCAGCACTTGAGGCAGACGGCACACTGATATTGGCCGTTCTCGGTGGTGATGATGTTCGCGTCGACTAAGTCGTCTTCTTCTTCCGTCGGTGTCATCAGCTCCACCCTGTTTACTAATTCGTGCTTCAACTAAAGAAAAACAAAAGAAGAAAAATATAGATATCAAATCTCACATAAATTTAATTACGAGTTAAAACTATAGAATATGAATGCGAAAATACTTATTCCTCCATATTCAATAGATTATGCTGACTTGAAACTTGCTGAAAAACTGTCCAGAAACATGGTTTTATATATCCAAATTCCAAATTCCAAGTCCATCGCTTTTATAACAAAAAGTTATAAAACACTCCAAAAGTCGAGACTCTGTTAGAAGCCGAAATGACAAATTTTGTTGCTAAGGGCTGTAAAAATAAATACATCGTAAGGAGATGCTATCACCAACCAGATGACTAATTTGATAAGAAGTATGTCAGATGATGCAGACTTTGCATCATATTTTAACGTTTTATCTCTTAGTTCCTGTTGCTGTGGTAATAATATGGCTAGCTACCAATATATAACGTGTGCTCAGAAATCAAAATAGGATATAAGTCAAATAATACATATAATAGGACCTGTTCCAAGTGACAGACATCAATTTGCTGTCTAAAACATGTTCATAGTGCATGGTGTGGTTCAGAACTTTCACCCTACTCCCCTCCCCTCCCCCCCCCCCCCCCCCCCCCCCCCCTTCATTAAAATTGAGAGCAATTTTGGAATGGGGGCAGTATGTTGTGTAGGACATAATAGGTGTTCAGAAATGATGCAGGCTATCTGTCAAGTGATACATAAAATGAGATCTGGATCGAGGTGAAAGTCATGATTTTCGGTCTGAATCATAAAGACAATGGATGGTGGGGTCCAGAATAAGCACCCTTCTCCGCTTCTGTGACCGACCCCCCCCCCCCCCCCCCCCCCCCCCCCCCCCACCGATAATAAAGACATAACCGAATAATGAAAGACTTAGATTAAAATAATAAGACAGGAGTTACAATGTGAAACATTTGTATGTACATACGTGGTAATGGGATTCACAACCGGGTCCTACTTCGCTCTGTGTGACTTCCCAGTCCTCCTCCCTCCCCTATACAATAGAAGATGATGTCAAAGATGGTACAATATAATTTTGAAAAATTAGTGTTAATCATTAATGCCTAGATTGTCTAAGTATTTTATTATACGGTGATTTCCTGATTATCGGATGGGGGAAGGGGGGGGGGGGGGATCACAGAAGGGGAGAAGGGTGCTAATTCTGAACCCCACCATCCATTGTTTTTATGATTCAGACTGAAAAATCATGACTATCACAGCCTAAAATTTCAATATTTTTAGGGCAAGGCCACTTTTCTGTAGGGCACATTCCTATATTTCAGCACAAATAGGAAGAATTGGAAAGGGCACAAAAATCTCCAAGGCCAATGAGAGGGACATTAAGGCCAATCAAAAGGGCATCCACGGCCATGGCCTTGGTGCCTTGTATGAATTTAAGCCCTGCTATCACCTGGATCCAGATCTCATTTTGGCTCATAACAAAGTGTCGACTTTAGAGCACTATAACTTCTCTGTTATAAAAGCAATTGACTTTGAATTTGGATATAATATTAATCATGTATCTGGACAGTTTTTCAGCAAGTTTGGTAGATAGCTGTCTTAAATTTAGGGTTAAATACTGGGCCAAAAGTTTGAACTAAATACCAAAGTATTTTATCTAAGCTGAAGACTAAGTAAAATACTCATCTTTCAAACTGAAGTTTTGAATTGAATACGGTCCCTGGGCCCCCTTGCATACAAGTTTCCACTCATGGTAAACTTTGCCATCAATATTAACTACCATGGCAACATCATTCAACAGCCTATCAAATCAAGGTTTCCATGGAAGTTACCATTAATGGCAAAGTTACCGCCAACGGTCAGTTTTGTGAAATGGGGCCCTGGACTTAGATTTGAGTCCTTAATTCTACTTACCCTCGCACTCTCTCCCTTTTTATGGGCGTTTTTATGTCTGACGAGTTCATGCTTCTTCACAAATTTCTTGGGGCATTCGTCGCATCTATAGTAGAGGTCGGCAGTGCTGATAACCGTCTTGTTGGGGTCAATGTCCGTATTGGTTCCCATGCCTGTGAACAAGCAAGAAAAATCATAAAAAACATTGTAAAAAGCACTTCGTTAGTGCAATTACAGTGAAACCTGTCTGTAAAGACCATCCAATAGGGAGAAGATAAGTGGTCTTTATAGGCAGGTTTCACTGTAATGGTCTTTATGTACAGGTTTCTTTCATACAAGTTTTAATGAGAAACCATTTTTAAGGGGAACAACAAAATGTGGTCTCTGTAGACAGGTTAAAGCAGGTTTGACTGTACAATTATTTAAATTACGCACCTCTCACTCTCCCTATCTCTCATAAACAAGTTACAAAATATTATTCACCGTATGGGGCACCTTGCATCTAGCCATGATATGTGCTAGGTGGATAGTCCATGGTAACAGAGACTCGATGGATTACATGGAGGTGGTGATAAGAGATGCAGAGGGTAGCCCCCGAAATGCCCAAAAGAGCCCCGAAAGTCATAAAAGAGCCCCCAAATTTTGCATAGAGTTCAATTCAAAACAGAGTTCAATGCAAAACAAATTAAAGAATGTTATTTTCATGGAAGCACTCGATGGATTAGGTGGTGATAAGGAAGGGGGGGGGGGGGGAGGAATAGCAAAGGATGAAAGGTACCCTTACATGATAACCACAAAAACAAACACAACAATGGAATGCAGAACAATAAACCAAACCAAGAAACGCACCTGTATTGATGACCACACTGCTGGCATTGGCAATGAGAGGGGCAGTACCAGTACAGACATGAGACATAAGGTCAACGACCTCGTTGAATGCACTCCCGCATGACATGCAGCTGTAGGAGAGGATCTGGGTCTTGAGATGGTCAGGAAAGTTGGTGATCACAACCGTCAACGTCCTAAATAGAAGGTACATTACGTTATTAGTTGAGGTAAGATTTCGTCACATACTAATTTGTCCTTACAGATTTAGAATATTAATGTAAAGTGAGAGAGGCAGAGAGAGAGGTTAATAACTAAATTATTCATACACTAACTTTTGTAATTTCATAATTTTCAAGTATGTAACAAAAATAGATTTGTCCTGACTTATGTTTCTTTAGAATGTGACATATTAAAGCTTTTCAACAAAGTATTCAACAAAGGCCCTAATTTGACCAGTTCACCTTTCATTTTCAGTTACAATAAAAACAAACACAATATCACATTTTAAAGGGGTATGGATAATTCAGTTGTGAACTGCAGATAAAGAGAGAGATATAAATATAGATAGAGAGAGATAGAGATAGAGAGATAGAGAGAGATAGAGAGATAGAGAGAGATAGAGAGACAGAGATAGACAGAGAGAGAGAAAGAAAGAAATAGACAGAGAGATAGAGAGAGATATAGATAGGAAGAGGGATTGATAGAGAGAGATATTGATAGAGAGACATATAGAGAGGGAGAGACAGAGAGTGATATCGACAGGAAGAGGTATTGACATAGAGATAGAGAGAGCCATAGAGAGAACTACAGAGAGAGAGAGAGAGAGATATATATATGTCTACCTTGAAGCCTCCACACTATTTGGATCTCCTTCTATAGGTTCTTGTGTTGCTTGTACATGCAGCACCTTGGTAGAACCACCCATGTTATCAGACTGCTGATGAACCATCTCATGTGAATCGCTCTCCTCCTCCTCGTCATACATGGCATACGTGTTCACTAATCCTAGGATGAATTAAATACAAGATAAAAAACAAAATTACTACCCACTCAACCTAAAATGTTTATAATACAACATAACAATATGAATAACAAACCCATTTACTAAATAGTTATCTGAGCAGATAACTAGAACAGCTGAAGACAGAGGGTGGTATTCTCGAAAGCGGACTAACTTTAGTCCATGGTTTAATCCACTGACTTAGTATGGAATGCCAACTGTCCATATGAATATGTTTTTGAATATTTAAATCTGTCACTAAATTAAAATAAAATGTAAAAACATGATTAATAAACAACAATATAACTATGATACAATTATGTTATCATGGTAATTTAGGGAAATATTAAATTATTCAAAAGTATATTCATATGGACACTTGGCATTCCATACTTAGTCGGTGGATTAAACCATGGACTAAAGTTAGTCCACTTTCGAGAATACCACCCAGAAAGTTATGGAGAACCCGTGTCTAAAGGTCCACTTAGGTGTCACCCCAACAGCTTCCAAGCTATGGGAGATAGAAAGATAGATTACTATTTTTTTCAAACATCCAAGAACCTTTGGAGATCAAATTCCATTCATGTGTTCTGCTTGGAAACCATCGTAAATAAAGAACCTCCTCACGTGAATAGGCCATTTTTGTAATGTGAACAAATCTATTGCACACGTCTTTGTGAAATGCTTTGATACAATCTACTTCATTCACCTGTTAAAAATAATTGCATTTCAATAGTCAGTATGCAAATTGCATACATTACGTGTTTTTAGGTAGGGCAAGCCATTAGGTTTGTCCTACCTAGCGACAACTAATATATGCAATTTTAATTTGTAACAGGTGGATGAAATAATTGTGTAGAAGCACTCCACAAAGGCAAATGCATAAATTTGGTTAAATTACGAAACTGGGGAGTGTTTCACAAAGACTAAGATCGATTTTAAGTTGGACTTGGACTATGGCAGGCCATTCATGCCACTGTTTGCTCTCACCATTTACTGACATCGGTCACAAATCTACAGAATTTACATTTTTTGATAATTCAATATGGAAGAAAAAATATAATCTAAAGATCATAATTTCAGTTTCAAGTTTTTATTTCTGCATTTTCCATAAACAATAACAAAAATAACAATGAATACATTTTAGCAATATAATGATAAGTAATACAAGTAGTAATTCACAAATAAATAAATATAAATAATCAATAGTACAATTAATCGTATTTGAAAAGAAAAGAAAGAAAAGGGGGAGAACGCAGAAGACCGATATCGTAAGCAGAGCTTGAAATGATACCGGCCTTACAAAAGGAGGAGAGGAGACAGGAAGAAAGGGCGGGTGAAGAGAGTGCTGTGCAAAGTGAAGAGTGCACTGCGCGAGCTCCTCAATCTATCAAATAATTTCCTTTTTATATACAAATAAACAATGAATATTTATATTAAAACAAAGTACATGTAGTATATTATGACCAGAATCTAATTTTCATACCTTATCAATAAATATTCTTTCATCTTCACTTTAAAGGAAACAAGTGTTGTACATAATGTTAATGTTATAAGCAAGGAGTTCCACACATCGGGTCCATTGTGTCTTATTGATTGATTGAGAGACCTACCTCCTCCTTGCTTGTCCTGTCCAGAGGTAGGATCTTCAATCATCATTTCTACGTATGAAAAAAAAAATAGCAAGATCAATCAAAGGGCTCTATCTACAATACATAATAATAATAGCTTTTTCTTTTATAGCGCATTTCGGGACTGCCGGGCCCTCTCAAGGCGCTATTCAGATATATATTACATTGAAGACAACAATAACACAAATAGCTCAGGTGGTATTTTAAAGATTTCTTGGTCTTTCTTGATCCTCAGAGTAAAGCTCGAAAAGAGATAATCTTTAAAAATACCACCTTGACAAATATTGAAAAATAATTATCAACTACATGTATAAAACTGTTGTTGGTGCTGATGTCGTTATCATAATTATTATTGTCATTATCATAATTATTAGTAGCAATAATCACTATGAACATGGCAAACAAAGAAAGAGGACACAAATTTACAGTTCCTCATTCTACCCTCAACAATTGCTGTGGTAGACAAAGGAACATCCCTTCACTGCTATTATGTAAAAATGTGTAGAACAGGTGAATATGCATGTGACACCTGTTCTACACATTTTTACATAATAGCAGTGAAGGGATGTTCCTTTGTCTACCACAGCAATTGTTGAGGGTAGAATGAGGAACTGTATATTTTGTCCTCTTTCTTTGTCCGTCATGTTCATAGTGAATAGTAGTAGTATCAATGCTATTCATATTGATAGTATACTCACGATCTGGTGGTCTGATCTCAGCGTAGACCGTCTGTGGAGCATCCTCCCCGTCTTCTTGCTTAATATTCACTTGTTCCATGATCTGCTTCATCAGCTCGGAAGCTTGCAAAACAACTGAAAGAACAATGTAATAACAAATATTAATTGACGCAGAAGCTTGGAGGACACCTAAAGAAACAATACATTCTTCAAGAAAAAGTAGAGAAAAGAGGAGAGGAGAAGGGAGAGGAGAAGGGAGAGGAGAGAGGAGAAGGGAGAGGAGAGAAGAGAAGAGAAGAAAGGAGATGAAAAGGAGATGAAAAGAATAGAATAGAAAAGAAAAGGAAAGTCTTCTTGCTTAATATTCACTTGTTCCATGATCTGCTTCATCAGCTCGGAAGTTTGCGGAACAACTAGAGGAACAATGTTATTAAACAAATATATCAATGGACTCAGAAGCTTTTTATTCTTTCAAAAGTTGAACAAAAGAAGAGAAGAAGAGAATAGAAGAGGAAAGGAGATGAGAGAAGGGAAGATTAAAAAAAAAAAAATAGAAGAGGAGGGAAGGAAAGATAAGAAGAAAGGAGATGAGAGAAGAGGATAGAAGAAAAGAGAAGAAAAGAGAAAAAAAGAGAAAAGAGAAAAAAAGAGAAAAGAAGAGAAGAGGAGGGAAGAGGATAGAAGATAGAAGAAAAGAGGAGAAGAAAATAGAAGAGAAAGAGGAAAGGATATGAGAGAAGAGGATAGAAGAAAAGAGAAGAGAAGAAAAGAGGAGAGAAGGAAAGATAACAAGAAAGGAGATGAGAGGAGAGAAAGGAAGATAAGAAGAAAGGAAGATAAGAAGAAAGGAGATAAGAAGAAAGGAGATGAGAGAAGAGGATAGAAGAAAATGATGTGATGATCCGATGATTTGATTTAAGCCCTAGCAAGAAGGGCGAGATCTTACCCCCATTCTGTGACATGATAGGTGCTACAGTGGTGATCGCCTCTCCTACAGCTCCATTAGCTTGGGCTAGTGTAGTCACCTCCTGTGTAATAATCTCCATCATCTCGGACGCCTGCAACAGACCTGTCACCATAGAAACAAGCAAAGAATAACAACACTTAAAGGGCAAGTCCACTCCAAAAATAATTTACTTTTAATAGAAGCAAAACATTAGACAAACCATTCATAAAAAGTTTGAGCAAAATCGGATTACTAATAAGAAAGTTATGAATTTTTAATGGCATGAATAAATTTGAAAATCACAAGACAAATTGGCAATTCAATCATGAGTCTGTGACGTCATTGTCTCACTATCCACTTATTGTTTTCTTTATATTGATAATATAAATTTCCCATTTTCCTCTAAGAATATTATTTTCTCACACCAGCATCCAAGTAATATTGATAGTAATATGTTGTTGTGTGGATGCACTAATATAGATTATTTTTTTCAGTTAAATTATGAAAAATGTAAATTTTGATAGACTATTTATATACATGTAAGAATCAATAATTATGAGTACCGGTATACAATAATCAGAAAATAGTATAAATTCTTCAAAGTTCATAAAACATTTGTGAAATGACATGCATGCAATATGATTCTAATCATGTAACTTGGGCAAAGGCATGAGAAAATCATGTTTTGGGGGATAAAAAGGGAAATTAATTAATCACAACTGATAATCAAATTGGCAATGTGTAGTGATTTCCATTGTTCCATTTTTTTTGAATTTATAACTTCCTTATTAGTTATCCAATTTTACTCAAACTTTTTTTTCTGCTTCTATTGAAAGTAATTTTTTTTTGGAGAGGACTTGGCCTTTAAAAGAAAGGAAAATTGTCTTTTTCTTCTTCTTAAGAAATTAACTTCAAAATTTGTTTGATCCGCCTGGTGGCTTTTATTGTATGCATACTAGGCATTTAACAGGTTTTTGATAAAAATACAAAAAAAATACAAAAAAATCTTTAGCATTTCTATCCTTGGCAAAGACTTTTTCTCTGGGAGGATACATTACAAAAACTTGGAATAGATCCAACAGTAGTTTTTACATGTAGATGACAAACAAAGAGGACATTGATATAATCAGAATGACTGTAAAAGAAGAATTACATGAAAGCTGCAAGCTATTTCACTCTGGAAAGCTCTGTAAGATATTCAAATATGAAAGATAAATCTCTATTTTAGAAAAATAGATACCGTAAATCTCTGTGTATAAGGCGCACTTTTTTGCCACCGAAAAAAATTGAAAGTCGGGGTTGCGTCTTATACACAGGTACAGAATTTTTTTTATTTTTTAATAGTTTCAATTTATGGCGCTATGCCTCCAATGTCAATGTCTCCCAGCTCAGTAATCAATGCGTTGACTCACCACTCGAAAACTACAAAAACACTTGAATTTGTCTGTCATCTTGGTTTGAAAGTAATATCTTTCTAATAGATCTCAATATGTAGTTTATTTTTTATTTTTTTGCCCCCAAAATAGGGGTGCGCCTTATACATGTACACAGGTGCGCCTTATACACAGAGATTTACGGTTTAGGGTATATATAAAACAAGCTCCAGATTACAAAAATGTGCAAATAACAACTAAAATATCAATTCACACATGTAACCCTACTAAGTTTCATAATCGGTATAGCCACAATCAGGGTGCAAAACCATTTGCACTTGGGTCCAAAAATAAAGTATGCAATAGAGCAGTTTCATCAACCCCAAATTGTTCATCCATACCCTGGGGTTAATACCCTGCAATATCGTTGAGGAAACTATCTTGGTTATCATTTTATGAGCATCAACACCACAGGGGGTGGTAGGTGTTACGGACACTACACAAAGCTACATAAATGAAATTTTCAAGCATTATTTATCTTAACACTCAAATATTTTGCATTTCTTTGGGGAATTTCTTGGCCATTTGTGAAAAATAAAACCATTTACACTCACTTCAGTCCATAAATTAGACGCAGTATACACATCAGAGGTAACACAAGGTCAAATCTAATAAATGACATTTTTTCAAAACCTGAAACTTTTTAAAAAGCCAACCAAACATTGATAAATGAGACAAATTACAAACTTTAGTCCCATCTGTATACATATAAAAACAAATCAAATTGCTAGGCAGGCTCGTGTCATATCATAAGTTGTCCAAAATAACTTATGTACAAAATCCTATAGGGTGTTACGGACACTACACAATGCTACCGAAATGGAATTTTCAAGCATTATTTATCTTAACACTCAAATATTTTGCACTTCTTTGGGGAATTTCTTGGCCATTTGTGAAAAATAAAACCATTCATACTCACTTCAGTCCATAAATTAGACGCAGTATACACATCAGAGGTAACACAAGGTCAAATCTAATAAATGACATTTTTTCAAAACCTGAAACTTTTTAAAAAGCCAACCAAACATTGATATATGAGACAAATTACAAACTTTAGTCCCATCTATACAAATAAAAAAAATCAAATTGCTAGGAAGGCTCGTTTCGTATCATAAGTTGTCCAAAAAAACTTATGTACAAATCCTATAGGATGTTACGGACACTACATTTTGTGTATGCTATTCTTTGATGCAATATATAAGTAATCCATTTATCGTCAAACCAGCACTGTGCATCCAGAGTTTGACAAATTTTCGATACAGTGCAAACGGTGTGCCTAGGGCGTGATTGTTACGTCACAATAGAGTTCGCGCAAAGTGCGCATTTTCTTATACGCGATGCGCGATGTAAATTACAGTAGCTGGTGCGTAAATTACAGTAGCTGATGCGCGATGTAAATTACAACTGGCTCTATAGGCGGTGTCACACAGAAAAATCCCGACCCATCTTGAATAAACCAGATTTTAGAAATCTAGTTTTTTCATTTACGTCGGTGACAGACTGGTGACAGACAGGCCACAATAAACCGGATAACTAAAATCCGGATTTTTGATGGGCCATTGCGCATGCACCGTTTAGGTAGATAAGCATTGTGACATCACACGTTTAAATGCGCCCATTTAAACGTGTGATGTCACAATGCTTATTTAAAAGTATTATTTCAACATTGGTGTCAGACAGATAAATCCCTTCAAATATCCCTTCAAAAGTCCTTTCAAGGGAGAATTATCTTTGTTGGAGGATTTTTGAAGGGATTTTTGAAGGGGTTTTTGAAGGGATAATTAATGACATACAGCCATTTAAGAGAATAACTAAAATCCGGATAACTAAAATCCGGATTTTTGGCCTCTGTGTGACACCGCCTAGTGATCCGCCTCGAGGGTTGAAGTCGCCTTTTTTTTCCTGCTGTGTAAACACGATCACATTTGCGCGCTTTAGAGGGTTCAACCCAAAGGTTCAACCCCCTCGCGGCTTCAACCCGGCTTCAACCTTCGAGGCGGTTTACTGTGTAAACACAGTAATTATTGCTCACTAGTTAAACACGCATTTTGCCATTGACTTTTCAGATCGGGCAATAATATTTGTTCATTGGTTTACTGTATAACCGTATTGACGGCAAATTACACACAAAATCCCATTGACTTTTCAGATCGGGCAATAATATTTGTTCAATGGTTTACTGTATAACCGTATTGACCGGCAAATTACACATAAAATCCCATTGACTTTTCTGAGCGGTCAATAATATTTTTTTCGCCTGTAGTTTTGTTGGCTTATCCATCAAATCTTGAGGGCAATAACATTTAAAAATTGCCCTGCTCTGATGTCTGATACGGTTAAGATTGCACTGCATGCATTGTCCTTGTATCGTACATGTATGTGCTACAGGATATATTCAGTATATGTACATGTAGAACCCATTTTTAGGAACTCGTTAAAATAGCGTTGGAAAATTTGGGGTCATAAAAAGACCACAGTCTGTACTTTATGAAGAGTATTTCGACCAACTAAGTGGTATACTTGTAAAACCTTAGACACATGTACGCCGAAAAACAGGAACAAAGCATTTTTTTTTTAAAGAAGTAATAATTAATATATATGCAAAATTATGGTGTAATCAATAATCATTTCTGATACGTTTATTCAATAATCCTCAGATGTTCGGTGATTGTTGTTGGTGGTGGCAATTAAACCAGTATTCATAAAATTCTCAGATATAATATACACAAATGTCGGTAGACAAGTCTAAAGTGACCTCAGTCTATTTTTTTTCCTCTCTCTCCATCAGAAGCTTAATTTATCGAGGGAAATTGTGAGCAAAAACGTAGACGATGAGATATTTCATAAATCCCCTCAAAGGGGGGTGTCCTCCAAAGAAGGTATTTTTCCATAGTCCTCAGGAGACACTAGTCATACACGTACTGGTGTGTGCCCAAGTGCTTATGTGTGTGTGAACATAAAATACAATGTACATGTAGTGACTTATACATTTTGTAGGTAGGCAATTGAATGATTAAAATGTTGTATTTTCTCATGCATCATACATATTTGATGTCATAGACAGCTTTTACAATGTTAACATTTATTTTAGAACACTGTTATCCAGAAAAAGAGGTACAGTTTGGCTTGCAGGCCTTGATATTACTCCTTCTGTAGTGTCGGTAACACAGATCTGTAGTGTCCGTAACACTGGCTCCTACTCTTTTCTACCCTCGATATTGAAACTAAAACACAATGATGCATTTAATTTGATACTTTATCACATCTATCTAATATTATTGAAATAAAATATTGATATTAAATTACTCATAAGTCATTTTTTTTTTTATCTTTTAAATTAAATTCATGGAAAATAGCTTATTTGTTTGCGAAATATCATATCCAGGAGAAAACCTTATAGGAAAAGAGAATTTTTGTTATTCATTGAGAAGAGCAACTATATCAAATCAAATTTGAATTACAAATTAGTAGTATTTAGTTATGAAGCTGTATTTTTAGACCATCACACAATTGTGTAAGTTGTGTTACGGACACTACATGTGTTACGGACACTACAAATGCCATTCATTAAATTGCAAAAAAAAAGCTGTAATGCATAGCTGAATATTATTATACCACAGCTAGTCCCCGGAGGTAGTTACACAAAGCAAATTATATAAAAACTTTGAAAACATTTCCACAGAGCAGGAATTACACCGTTACGGACACTACAGGAAATTCCGGACAAAATTTAAGATCGGAATGTGGGCATATATTTTTGTAACGCTTGTATCTTTGTTTGTTTTTTTGTTTTTGATGATAGGACAACATGTTACTCAGAAAATATAACCAATTACCAATTGATATAATGCTAAAATATATGAATTATAAAGGCAAAATTATACACAAAGCTGTTTTTCAAAAAAGCGTTACGCTGGTCTCTCTTCACAGAAATAACCACTGTATCGCAATTCTTGGGTCAATTCTCAAGCCGTAAACAAATACTGAGTTGAGACAAAAAGGACTACAAGCTGGCATGAAAATATATGGCATATCTTGTGTAATTCCGTGGTAACATCTAATGAAAAAAGACACATTTTCTAAGTGCAAATGCGTAACAGCCAAAAAGTGGTATTTTGGGCCCTCTATTACCATTCTCACACAGCCAACACAAAATAAATTCAAACAAAAGTTGCTGCCTGATGAAGAACTCATATGTTCCAACATTTCAGGCCAAAAGACATTTGATTAGATGACTTTGTGTTGCCAGGAGAGATGCGTAACACTGTATGTAGAATAGTTGCACCCTGATTGCGGCTATACCGAATGTTTTAAGTACCAGTAAAAAATGATTTATACTGATTTATGTTCCATGAGAATGTGATTCTTACATCAAAACGTTCAACAAAGGCCCTCATTCAACCAATCCACCTTTTTATTTGTTAGTTACAAAAAAAAACATGGAATTTACAAGGAGTCTGAGTATTTCAGAACTTTGTTAACTGTACATGATTGAGAGTATGTACATGTACAGTGTACATCCACTAAATGAGGAAGCACTGCTAACCAACATAATAGACATTTCCTTTTCCTGGAATTCTTAGGAATTTCATGTATGAAATTCAACAGGAACATGTTTAAATTTTAGTATTAGTTTCAATTGTACCGAAGCACTAATGTCGGCCTGAAGTTCTTGTTGTCTCCTTGTCTATAAAACACAAACTTCCTGTCTTTGTCAATGTCATAATTTATTCGCTTGGCAAAGTTTGTGGTTGATCTCTCTCTGTCTCTCTCTCTATCACTGTTTCTCTCATTACCAATTTCCTGCCTTGTAAAAATAGATTGATCCTATTAACTTTGAACATTGATATGTGATTATCACTTCTATGATGTACTCTATTTTCCTTTTAATCCTTGATACTTGCACAGAGAGGGGGGGGGGGGGGGGGGGGGGGGGGGGGGGGGTGTCCACCTACCAAACCAGTGGGATTTTTTGCTTTCTTTGTTAGTTTTTGGAATGATATATTTTGCACCATATTCATCATCTTTCCTAATCCTAACTCACATTATAACAACAAATAAATATATGAAGATATGAAAAAATAAAAATAAAAAACAAAGAATAGACCCAACACAATATCATGGGACAAACTTTCAAAAAATTAGTGTCTGAAGAAGAAAAAAAATCGCTCACATAAGTATCATGAATTAAACCAAACCAAACCAAAAACAGATTTACGTACAAATTTGCAATGGATTATTGATTTTGATTCTCTGTGCATTGTGGCCATTATAAGGAGGAGCTTTAGCACCCCCCCCCCCCCCCCCCCCCCCACCCGACCCCAAACAAAAAATTGTTTTGTAATAACAGATTATATCTATAATACTCTATTGTCCTTTGGCAAGACATTAATCAACATTCGCCATACTCGACCCAGGCGGGGTAGTGGGTACCTTTTGGGGGACAGAACTCTTGCAAGGACTAAGGCCTAAAAAAAAAAGATGTTGCATTGCCCTTTAGGTGCCAAAACATGGGTCGGTCAGTCAGAAATCTTTTTTTTTTAAACTTTTTTTCTTCTTTTTCTCCCTCTTTGGGCTGATATTTCTCAGTTTTGAATGCTTTAATATTATTTTTCTCTAAAAAAAAACTGTTAATAATTTTTTTTTTTAAAGCAGGCTGTAGATTTCAAGATTTTTGGGTCGGTCGCAAAGGGCAATACAACATCTTTATTTTATGCCTAATTTCATAAATGACATACCTCCAAGATCGGACGTCTGTGACGCATCAACCACCGTGATGGTAGTTCCTGCAGGAATATCGCTGCTCTGTAACTGCTTATCATCCGCTCCTCCAGTCGATACGTTTACAATGTCTGCCATAGTAAATGAGCTTGGTTGGTTCCGATTGACATCTGTTTCCATGTCCGGTGTACGACAAATGTCCTGAATTAAAAGTGATTCACAAAGACGATAAATATTCTGTTCTTGTATAGCACATATTACATTTTAAATCTTCTTCTTATCGGGTCATTACACAAGACCCGTCCAGTGCTCCACAATGAAAGAAAGGGGTAGCGTCGCATTCCCTGTCAGATGAAAATCTGTGAATCCTTAAATCACACTACTCAAGTTCCATTAGTAACATTACCCTAGCTTCAGCATATTTTAGAGAAAAAAACTGAGAAATATTAGCCCAAAGAGGTAGACAAAAAAAAAAAAAGTTTAAGAAAAAAATATTTCCGACCGACCCACCCACCCATCTTTTGGCACCTAAAGGGCAATACAACGTCTTTCTTTTTTTTTTTGGGGGGGGGGGGGGGCGGGGTCTTACAGATGTTTGGACAGGGCACAATAGGTGTAACTGTCAACACGCGGTTAATCTGTACAAAAAACGAATACAAATTTGCTGCTCGATCATGCAGCCAATACACAAACTCTCAAATTGCGGCACATGGTAAATAAGCCAAATTTGGCTGGGAGAAATAGAGTATTTGGCAGGAGTGACAGTGAACACTAAAAACCAGGCCCCCCCCCCCCCCCCCCCTTGAGTAAAAAAAAAAAAGAAGACAATTTGGGGGAAAAAATGGCATCTAACAACATTCCTCCCCTTCTGAGTTAGAAAAATTGGGAAATAATAGGGAAAAATCAGGAAAAAAATTAATTGGAACCCGAAACCTGCAGAGTGCCGAAGAAAAAAATGTCTGTGAAAATGCGAACAATCCCTAATTTGGGGGACGCATTTTGTCTGAGTTTTCCTCGTTTATGCGGTACGATCCTCATTCTCGGACCAGCGCCCCTACTGATGATGGTGGTAAATTCAATGTCAAAATAATTTTGATTTTGAAATGGAGATTTTTATAAAGTAAAAAAAAAAAAAACCTGTGTAGTCTAGGCTACCCCCTGCCCCGCCCCCTCTCCCAAATAAAAAATAAAATAATTATTATAAAAAAATAATCATAAAACTTAAAAGACATAAGAAACTTATTATTGGGTGAAGAATCTACTTGTCAACACCTCAAATTCTCAAGTAAAAAGTGAGAAAATTCCAACATCCAAAATAAGGGTTGATCCATTCCATATTCATTCTGATTGAACATGTTCAAATGGGTGGGGTTACTTATCTGGATATGTAAGCCTGGTCTAGCTAGACTAGACTCTAGTCTAGATATAGTTGACACTTGTCAATAACTTTGATAATGCCTCCCTCTCCTACTAAACAGAGCTGGCTTACATCTGCTCCTGCATGCAGCCATACTTGTTTACAAATGACCGTTTCCCACGGTCCGTTCAGTTTCAATACATGTATCACAGCACGCAAACTCTCGCATGCACAACATACACATTCCTAGCACACTCAATGCATAAGGTACATAGGCTTTACGTGCAGCTATGTAATATAGTGTACAACCGTGCCTCACCCGCGGGGCGGGGGCACGCCAGAAAAATTGCCGATAATCATGGCGCACGCCCTGTACAAAACATATGGCACTTCCGAGCATTCGTGTGTGCTGTACGACCCTACACTGGCATAACACATCGACGAGCACGTCTAAATAACACCAAGATTTAACCTTAAAAAAATAGCCAATTCGACATGAAAATACACTCAATCAAACCGCATTTTATGTGAGTCTACGATAGTGATACTAAATTGTTGAATTATTTCTCTAAAAAGGAAAATTAAGAGAAATAGTTACCTGAAAAATACGGACACGTACGTACGCGTCAGCGGACACAGCCCCAATCTAATTTGCATTGACGTCATAAGATGGCGCTAGATCCGCGGTATTTTCAAAGTCTTGATCAAAAATGGGATTTCCAATTTTGCTCATAAAAACTGTTATCAAGAAAGAAAGAAGGAAACCAGGGAAACTGTGCACTGGCTAGCTATAACGAACAGAACATTAAATAGATATGGAGAATTTGAGGAAGAAAGGTCAAAGGTTTGGCCTATAATTACAGGAACTGAACTTTGAGAGAGTGAGAGTATAGCTGAGAACTCTGAGTACTACAATTTGTTTGTAAGTGGACGGTGGAAACTAATAATAGTCATGAATGATGATAATAATAATTATGCTAATTATAAGAATAACCATTATTAGTATAATGATAATAATAATGATAACAAACAATAACAGTAATAGTGATGTTGATATTTAAAAACCTGTAAATTTAGTACGATGACCATGATGATCATAATGCTATTGATATAAAAATGATCATAATAAAAATTGATAGTCTGAGAAAATTTGATGTATTCTCTGTTTTTCTACAAAAATTGTTTTATGTATAGTAATAGCCTTTACGGTCCTTCATATTTTAATGAGTATCTCGTTGGCCTAATTTTGTTTTTAGTATGACTATGAGTAGGCTATATGTTTTCTTTTAAATGTCTGTAAGCAATTAAGTCTTGTCTCCATATGGACATTAAACAATTACTATTTTGAATATAACTCCCGCGAAGTTGGCCACATAGTTTTTTTCAATTTATTTAAAGTCGCAATTCCTTTAATTTGTTTTGAGCCGAAGAATACAAATACCAATTTTATTATCAACATGAAATGGCATGCCAATACCAATGCCAATATCAATACCTAGGCCTATCATGCATTATATAGAATCACGACAACCAGCTCTATGCCTATACCGGCCAATATCAATACCAACCACGACAATGCCTATATTGAATACCAAAACCAAGCATGCCAATACCAAAGCCAATACCAATACCTTTATACCAAATTTCAATATCTTCGATATACGATGCCAGATCGGCATATATAGCACACCCTTCATCTCTTATACAAATTTAAGGTATACATGTCGGCTAAACCTTACATCTTTTAGAGGCATATACAAGAAGGCGAAAGGAAAGATTGTGAAAAGTTAAGAAAGAAATTATTTTTTTTAAATAGAAGAAAGAGAAAAAGAAAAAAGAAGGAAAAAAAAGGGGGGGGGGTGGGCAACGTTTAATCTCACATAATGTTATCTTCAGTAAAAATATAAGTGAGCACTAATTTTTTTTTGGCCGGGGGGGGGGGGGGGCACGTGCCCCCTGTGCCTCCCCCCCCCCCCCCGATCCGTCCCTGTGACTTTATCCGCTCCCCTTTGCAAGGGAGAGGGGGGAGATGATTTCAAAGAAAAGGAAAGAGAGAGGGGGTGGGTGGAATGAACGGAACGAGAAAAGGGAATTTGAAAAGAACGTGATAAGTCCCAACCCCCGCCCCCACCCTCACCCCACCCCAATGTGTTCCATATTATTGTGGTCGATCTCTTCTGATACTAATGTTGTCGAGTGGTTAAATCACTTGACTGGAAACTCTATAAAGACGTGCTTGGGTTCGTGTGTCCCTGAGCAAAGCATTTTCATTGTAGTTTAATATGTGGATAATTTGCAAAATAATGATACATAAGAATCATTCTGTCAACTAAAATACGAGGAAGCGTAGCGACCAATTTTTAGTTTGTTTGATCTTTATTTATTTATTATTTATTTTTTATTTTTTTTGGGGGGGGGGCGAGAATATAATTTTTGAAAGATTAAACTCAATAAACTGCATAATAGGGCACTAATTGAAGCTATATAGGCCTACTCATATATACTGCAAAATTATTTAAAGAAATTATTATGATAAATAATAAATGTTAATATCGCAAACTTGGCGGGAAAAATGATATTGCCCCTCCCTTCTTTAGGGGATAGACCCTAACTACACACTTTCGAGGCTTTGGTGTAGACTGTGCATTTTTGAGGAAGAATGCCTTTACTACTAATTTTGCGAGATGGTGTAGCGACCAAGCGAGAAAATCTTCAAATTTAGGAATCCGAGTGAAACTCTGTATTTTAGAGCACTATATATAGCAATCTTTTCTGCGCTTGTTTCTTCAAAATGATTAATGAAATGGAATTCGTTTGGCTAGCGGGGGGGGGGGGGGGGTAATTAAATTCTCCATCTTTTTGTAGAGATTATAACTCATGCCCCCATTGAAGCGCGTTTCGGGGGCCTTTTGGTAAAAGGTTTGTAATATTGTACAAGAAATACTGCATCCCTTCACGAGGGAGAGAATAGAGAGAGAGAGAGGGGATAGGGGCAGAAACGAATTGCCCCCCCCCCAAATTGTTTTCGCTCGTTCGCTAGGCCTTCTTACTCTCATCTATAGTAATATAAATGTGCGTTTAACAATTCTTGCTCAAAGATACTATGTCCCTTTTGCAGCCAACATCAAACTCTGTAGAACTTTGCAGGAATTAAGTCATGTATGTCCTATCTGTGAAATGTAAACGTTAGCAGTGTCCTAATATTCAAATTATGCAAGGAAACCCGTTTACTTGCTAGACTTCACTGTCAGACACATCAATAATTAACCCACTTCTTGTAATGGCCAAAATTAAACTGATTGAATCTTTGCGCAGCATAAAACGTACGACCATTCGGTACAATGGTCTGAAAATCAGACTATTACTTACTGGCTCTATAGCTCCTAAATCAATTTGACAACCGATTAATAGTCATTATTTTCCCACTTAAAGACATTTTCAAGCCCCCCCCCCCCTTTTTTTGTTTAAAGGGAAGTTCTTAATTAGTATTTACTTTCAAATGCTGTTAGAATTTAACCTTTTCATTTTTGGGGTCTGCTAATGGGACATAGTACCTTTAAAATATTCAATTTTTAAAAAACAAGTTGCTATGCTTCCTCGCCTATAGAAGTAAACCTATATACCTGTATACCCTATATACGTCATAATCCTTATAGGGCGTCATTATGACCCACTTGTTTAGAGCAAAATATAGCAAATTGTAGTACATCAAAATGATTTCACGTAATTTTCTTTATTTTTCTTTGTCTTGAGCAGGGCCAAGGGGGGGGGGGGGGTCAATTAATTACTTCGAAAAAGTTAGATTATTGCACGCTCAAGTTACATTTCCACAATAACAAACCAATCATTGTTACACTGAACAATTGTGGTACTGTGTAAAGGGAGCAAAAACGATTAAGCCGCCCCTAAATGGAGGTTAAACATCATTATTTCCCTCTACATTGTGCGAGGGAGCGAGAAGTTGAGATGTAATGTTGAAACTCTTCATTTTCATGATTCATATAGAGCGCTAGAAGTCCCTGTGGTTGTAATGCACCGTGAATAATCGTGATATCGTGATTTATTTATTTTGTCTTGTGAGAGGGGTAGGGGCAGGCAGAAACGACAGTTCGCCCCCCCCCCCCTCTTCAAAAACAAACAAACAAACAAACAAAGGGGGAAAAGAAAGGAAACATCTGCATCCTCGCTTTTGTCGCCTAGGGTTCAGTTTTGATCTTGACATTTAATTACTCTCAGTGGAAATGAAATATGCGAATTATTTCGGGGGAAGGTGCGGCCGCCTGTAAGTATCGGAGCTATATAGCTAGCTAGACTTCTCTTTTTTTCGCTCTTCTTATTCCTTTTCATATTTTTTCCTTCGATGATATCATATGAGCTCGGGTAAAGTGCCCTAGCTACTGCCCCCCCCCCCCCCCATGACGTCATCATATTGCGCGATCATCGCGAACGCGGATTTGGAGTTGATGCCCTGACATCGGAACCGGAAGCTGGGATTTTAAAGCCCTTTTCGAGCGTAATACTTGAAAATATTAAGCGGGTACTTCATATAACTTTAAACCAACTACTCGATTCCTGTTTATTTCCATTCATATCGGTAAGTATCAATCAAATTAAGTCACAATATGGTTCAAGTTCATCGTATGTGTCCGAATTGCTTTGTTCTGGGCGTCGTTATAAAAATATGTAGACCCACTCGTTTATTTTTCTGTAGTCCTACTGTGTCATTGTGTGTGAGTGTGTGACTGTATTGACTGACACTTGTCATTTTGGTTTAGAAGAAAAAAAATTAAATGTTGAAACTATGATATTGAAATTTTAACTTAACTAAAATTGAGCTCCTGCATTAACTACAATCTAATCTGGATCCTCTTTAGCTAGGGCCCAGGCTAGGCAAGATGCAAGAGCCAAGATGCAAGAATCAAGATTATTTCCAAGAAAGGAAAGACTCAAATTAAAAAAAAATGTCAATAGACAGGATGATGAGACTGAGACTGAGCTATTCCATGCCATCGAAACCGGGCTGACCAGATTAAACTTTTAAAAAAGCAGAAGCACGAAGTTGCAAACCATCCAGAGACTCCTAAAAAATTGCGTTACTTTTTAATTAATTATATCATTACAAATCTTTATCCTCAGTTTTCCTTATTTATAACTGATTTTCCTTATAAAATTAAAGATAATTATGGCGTATATATTCAATATTGAATGAACGCCATTAAACAATTACCCAACAACAAAATATGAGAGTGAGAGTGAGACGGGACACAAGATAATCTCAGAATTCATAGAGAGAGTGGCCTGGAAGGTGCCGTAAAAGAGAAAATGTTGTATGCTCTGTTCTATTAATATGTCGCTTGTTTTTTTTTAACTACCTCTGGCACATAACATTAACAAAAACAGTTACAATAATAACTCGTAAGGACTTTTAGACTGAGTGACTGAAAAATCATTTCTTGAGGCATGTTGTAATGTATCATGGTCTGGAAAGGGTCAAAAGGCAAAATATCTTAAAGGGAGATCCAAATTTAACAGACACCTACAGTACATATACTAAAAAGGAATTTGAACAATCAGAGAAGCAGACATGGGAAAGTTTGAATTACATCTGACAAAAAAATAAGAACGTTATGAATTTTTAAAAGTTGTGATCGCTATACGTATGGGCACTTTGAATTGGGTGAATAAGTAATGTCACTGTCACCGCCTGTCTGCCTCCATATAAGTGAAGTTACATGTACTGTATTACAAGGGTTGGATTGCCCTTTTTTTTAAAGTCCCCCAAGCAGACAGATTTTTCTGTATAGGATTTCACAATTTTCAAAAAGCTCCTGAAATTCTGAAAATCACTTCTCCTTTCTACCCACTTTTGTAGTATTTTATCCATGCATGTTGTATTATAATGTCTGTAACTGTATTGCTTGTGAATGTGTAGTTTTAAATGGATGTTTTGACGTGTGTTGTTTGTACTTTTGATACAAAGTAATATAAAGTTCAAATTTAAAGGGATCCGGTAACTTTGTCTTAGATCCTTAAAAAAAATCCTTGATTTAGCTCATGCTGCAATGATAATTATAAACCTTTAGGTCAGTCAGGAACCCCATGACTTTTACAAGCCGATCACCTGTCTGATTATCAAGATATTTAATGATTGAAGATCGAAATCAAATTTTGCGTTTGCCAAACGGTTTTCATAACACTACAGTCTATTGGGGTAAACGAGTATGGTAAAACTAGTCACTCAAAGGTTTTTACTCTTCTGAGGCACTTCTTGATCATTTTGAAGCGCAACTTTTTAGGGCTTCAATATAACACCACATCACAGACACTGATAACACGTAGG
This sequence comes from Strongylocentrotus droebachiensis, assembly GCA_035222895.1. NCBI lineage: Eukaryota > Metazoa > Echinodermata > Echinoidea > Camarodonta > Strongylocentrotidae > Strongylocentrotus > Strongylocentrotus droebachiensis. The sequence continues at coordinate 46,561 of JAVYIG010006855.1, forward strand.
GCCGTGCATCTCAGATTTAACATTGTTAAACGATCTCTTTAATTTAATAGTTTTTGTTTCATTTTTTCTAATCTAGATATCAAGGAATTATCTTTGTTTCATTTGATCATCGTCTAGAGCTTCCAGGATCAGGATGAAGAGAGCAGAGATGGAGAGTGATTCAGACGCTGGCAAAGGAGGCAAGAACAAGAAAGCAAAGGTGGAATCAATCAAGTATGCATTATTATTATTATTATTATTGGTACATTAGTATTATTATTATCTTTATTGTTATTGTTTTTATTATTAATATTACTGTTATAATTATTATTAATATTTTTGTTATTATTGTCATTATTACTGTTATTTTTACTTTAATTATCATTGATATTATTATTAATAATAATAATAATAATAATGGGTTCTTGTATAGCGCTCATGTCAGTCAGATTTGACCCTCCTGGCGCTCCCGATTATTACCCTGGCTTTAGCACGGCTGCCATACGGCGCTCTAGCATTTCAAGGAATATATTCCTACCAGGTACTGTTTTTTTTAATTATTATTATTATTACTGTTATTATTACTTTTATTATTTCTATTATTAAAACTGTTTATTATTATCATTATTACCGTATTAATATTATTGTTATTATTGTCATTGTATTACTGCTATTATTACTTTTATTATAATTTAACAATATTATTACTATTGTTATTATTATTATAATTATTATTATTATACTTTTACTTTTGTATCATTTTTATTAAATCATTATTATTCTTAACGTTATTAATACCACAATTATTCTATTTAAAATGATTCAGCTTAGCCTCTCAGAATGTCATAACTCAGATGATGGATATTGCCCAACCTCTATCTACTTTGAAGAAGATGCTTGGACAGAGACTACAGTGCAAGCTTGATGAACATGAAATCTACCTTCAAAACACTGCTACTGTAAGTATACTAAAAGGGAAATCCAACCTTGATAGCAAACTTTTCTTTAGGAAAGCAGAACAATCAGAGAAGTAGACTGGTGAAAGTTCAAATGAAATCGGACAAAAAAAATCAGAATTTTTAAAATTTCGAATTGGCAGAATCGGTTGTGATGTAGTGGTGGACAACATTCCCATTGTTTCCAACACACAAAATAAATAAAATTTAAATTATGAAAAAAAATGTCTGACTCAGGAGAGTTTTTCCTCTTTAAAAGGCCTACAATAATATATTTTGAGTAGTGTCCCAAGGGAAAAGGTTTTTAGGAGAAGAACAGAAATTAATGATATTTCCGAACAAGACAAACAGGAGAGTTATCTGTGACTACAATGTACGTCATAACCCACTGAGATTCTGATTTTGCAGTAGTGTTGTATTTTTCTGTATCATGATTAATGTTCTCCAAGTTTGAAGCACATAAACAATTAAATTGTAATTATTATGCGCTATACATTTATTGTTATTATTATCATTATCATAATATTATTATTATCACTATTATTATTATTATTATCATTATCATTAGAATTCTATTAATATTATCATTATCATTATTATCATTATCATTATTACTATCATTGTATTTTGTTAATTTTTTTGTTCTCCAAAGTTGGTTGAGGATAAGAGTCTTGTCTCCCTTGGGTGGTCTTTATAGACAGGTTTAACTGTATTATTAATATTGTTGTTATTATCATTATGTTATGTTAATTTTTTTCGTTTCATCTCCGTAGTTGGTTGAGGATAAGAGTTTATTAGAGCAAGGTATCTCAGCAGAAGGAGTCGTTCAGTTCAGCGTTCAGGTCATCTCTAATCAGGGTAAGATTCTAACTTTTTTGAAGGGGGTCCTGATTTAATGTTTTAGAGTCTGTATGCAAGAGCCCCATGTAAAAATGATGAAATTGTAGGGGTCCACACTGCCATTCTCCACCTCTCTTGGATGTTAAAGCGTTTGAAACAAAGAGACCTGTTTACTAAAAAAGTCAAATTTATGGATGTTTCTTTCTTGGGGACCTAGTAACAAAGTATTCCATTAACCTGCTATTGATGAATGAACTACAATACTTGGAATCCAGTCTGCATTCATTATTTGTTTGCTATATCAGGCAAGCCTTGGGCAAGCATTTAGGTTGACAAGAACAACCTTTGCCTAAAAAGTATAGATACAATTTGAATATAGTAGTAACCTGGTCTATTCGAGACTAAACTTAGTGATTATTATGAAGCCCTATAGTGACGTAACATAGGCAGTTTTAATGGTGAAGTTTTAGCTCAAATAAAAAACTTTTTTTTGGGACTGAAACCACAAATTATGTGATCCACAGTCTGGTTATGTCTCCACTAGACCACGACGCCTTCCCCAAAACACCTAACTCTTAACATTTTGTTCCATCTATTTCAGGTGTGAAACCGCGGCTGAACATAGTTGACATTGTGAAACCAATCATTGAAACACTAGAGGTACCCATGGTGACTGAAGGTAAAAAGAAGGTCTTTTCAATTCATTTTATTCATTTCAATTTTCAATAAAAACAATACAAAGGTATATAAAATGATAAGAATTTGCAATATCTAAGAAAATGAAAATAGGGAACTAAAAAATAAGGCCAAATGCCCTTGTGGAGGCATAGTTCCCTGAACAGTAGTTAAGAGGATTACATATACAAACAAAACTAAAAAAGAAACATACATGACAAAACATGGCAGGGACATCGTTCATGGCTGGTAATACTAATGGAAATAATCATTACAAAATCATAGGTTTGAAAACAGTTATAGGTAATGCTGTATAATATGAATATGGGTACAAGAATTAATGATATTTAGAAAAGAAAGTCTAATTTAGTCAAATTCTTATAATATTTATGATTTTAAATATGCTGTAATGGCCTTTAACCCTAAAAGGTCGGGTAAATATATAAAGACCTACATGTTAGTAATAGAGTATCTTGACAATATGATATAATATTTGATACATAGCCACATAAAAAAAGTTTATTTTTTGCTGATGGAAGAAGTGTGTTTTCAGAGATCTTTTGAAAGTGGCAAGACAAGTTTTTCTAAATCAAAGTGGGATTTTTTTCCCCCAAGTTTTTAAAGCAGCCACTGAAAAACAATTTTTGGTAGATGACAGTCTGGATTCGGGACTTATTTCAAGTTCTGTGCTTTTAAAGATAAAGTTGAGTTCTGGTCACGCGATTGCGTTGTGAAAGAAACGGTGTGGAATCGATCAGAAAAGTTTGATCATCTAGCATATATTAGTATTGGTGTGTACTGCAAGGTTCTGGAATCATCAAAATTATAAGAAATTTGGCCAAAAGTTACAAGCACTGTACACAGAAAAATGTTTATGGGACTACCATATCCAGTCCAGATAGATATAATAATTTACTAAATATATCAATTAGTAGGCGGTTTCCCTGCAACATTTTTATCATCACGTATTAGTAAACAAATATATTCTTTGACATGATTGATAATAGTAGCTTCCATTTCATTTTTTGAGAGGGGGCGTTTCCAAAACTGGTCTTTACCTTTAACTTAAAGTTCTTTTAACATTGATCTTGAAGTTCCAGTTGAAGACATAGAGGATGAGAGTTTGAAGCTGGTAGAGGGCGCCATAGGAGAAGAAGAGGAGGAACAAGTGACTCGTTGGATCGTATGCAGTAACTATAGAGATGAGCAGGACAGGCTGAACATCCCGTATGGTAAGCTCAATTGAATTGAATCTCAATTTTAGGACTTGGGGTTTGAATCCCAGCCTGACACCAACGTTCTTTGGGAAGATCGTAGCAACTACAACGATAAGCAGGACAGACTGAACATTCCATATGGTAAGCTCTAGACGTATTGTGGAGGTGTTGGGGTATAGTGGTTTATTCACTCGAATTTCAATTTTAGGATTTGGGGTTTGAATCCTAGCCTGGCACTAACATTCCATGGCAAGATGTTAATGTATATTTGCCATTCTCCAACCAGGTGTAAATGGGTACCCAGAGCGCTACATATTTGGCCGCCAAGCTGTGATCGGGGTAGTAATGATGGAGAACCAGGAGCATCACTGCATGCTTTATAAAAAGGCACTATTATCATATTTTGATACTGGCTCTACTACAAGCTATTTTGTCCCATTTGTTACCGACAGCATCTCAGGTGCGAGTATATCTAATCACTCTGTTTCCACTTTTTAAAATTTTCCAATTCAGATCCTGAGCTGTGGACGGAGGACCATACATTACACTGGTTAATCTGGGCTTCAGGAGAGTTTGCAAACGAAGCTTTGGATCATGTGAAAGACATTGTCATGACGGGGAGTGAGATGTGCGCTCTCACTAAAGAAGAATTCTGTGAACGGTTTCAAAAAGAATCAGAAGATCTTTTCTGGACCCATCTTGAGCTTCTCAAGAGAAGTGAGTCATCATTCTCTCATTTTCCTTTCTTCAAATTCGTTACAAAATGAGCCCATAGCAGTGTAGGGGGGGGGGGGGGGGGGCATTTCACAGAACTTGTCATCAGTGACAAATGACAGTTTTTGTTATAAGCTACTGAAATCCTTGCTTCTGATTGGTTATCAACAGATTTGTCACTGAATTTTGTCATTTGTCATTAGAAAAAGGCTTTGTGAAACGGGTCCCAGATGTTTTGTTAATCTCTAAATAAATAGTTTTCCATCTTCACATTGGCACCAATCGTTCCTAATTTCCATTTCTGCAAAGTTATAATTAAAAAAAAGAATACTGAATGAACCAATGTGAATAAAAATGATGAAACTTCCAATTGTACACACATATAGTGATTTTAAATTACACACTGCATTGACAATTTGGAAACTCTAAACAAAATTCATGTAGAAATAAATTCAAACCTTTCCACCACCCACAAGATGTTATCTTAAAAATTACTTTTTACTCGTGCTTTTATGCAAAGAACAAGATACATTATTTTTTCTGGTAGGCATGAAACCCTTCATACAATTAATAATTTATATCTTTTATTTCTTTGTTACTATTATTAAGCTGTCCCTCAGTGTGGTGCTACGGCAATGGCTGTTGGAGCAGAAGGTAGGATTAATATTTCTTCGTTTTTAAATGTCTGAGTTGATGATGAAATAATGAAGATAAAGGCTAAAGATTCTCGTATACATGTAGGAACACATTGACTTCTAGTGATCTGCATGGAGAGTTAAGTCCATCGCAGACTATACGATCTGACTGCGAGCCAATTTTTGAACAATTTGCAATAGCATTTGATGTGAACATCTAGACTTGTACAAACTTAATGACCAAGGATCTGAATAGTCGGAGGACTAATAAAATGGATGTCAAGCTTCCTTAAATCGGCTCAGAAACATATTGACATCATACCAGTATAAAGTCTTAGAGCCCCTGATTGAACTCAGTAGCAACTTAAAATACTCAAATATTTTAAACAAACAATGAATCTAAAGATAACTTTCTGGTTTATTCAGTTGTGGCAAAGCTCTAAAAGTTGTGTTGCAAAAAAAACCTTTTTATTATCTTTTTTCTAGTGGGTGATATTGTGATAGCAGATTTGTAATTTAGAAAACTACACCTTGGTTCTTAAAAAAAGAAAATGTATTTCCATTTTGTAGAATCGGTCACGGAAACAGAGAATGGTGCACCCCCTGCCGTCAAACCAGCGCCCACACCAAAGCGCCCCCGTGCTGTATCAAGGAGTAGCAGTACAGAAGACAAATTCTCACCAGGGAACAGGACAGGTAGGTGGTGGTAGTGGTGGTTATTTTACCTGACTGCTAAGAAAGCATAAATGCTTGTAAATAAGCAACCAGAGGACCGACAGCTTAAGGTCCTCTCCGACTGACCTGGTAATGAGGATTAATGCATTACCAAAGGGCACCAGCGCATCAACTTGGTTTCGAACCCGGTTCACCGGATTACAAGACCACTGCTCTACAGACTGAGCTATCGCGCCTCCTCCATAGGGGAATTGTAGATTTTGTTTCTCGATTGAAATTGTATGATAACAAGAATGCAACAAATCCAGGAATTTTGAGTGAGGTGTTAACTCTTAAACCTAGAACCCACTGCACTATTCGTATCAAGAGTAGGGGGAAACCCCGGTGTAGTGGTCCACCTGCACACCCCCATCAGTTATACTTAATGGAGAGACCCAAGGATTACAGTGATTCAGTTCGCTTTTCGCCTCACCAGACACAGGGGACGTGAAATACATAATAATAATAATAACAATTCCTTTTATAACAGATAAATTGCACAGTCATCGCTAGCTATATGGCTGTAAAATAAGCAATGACAGAGTGCTATGAAAAATTGTGAATAATAAAAATGATCGTTATTATTATTATCTGCTCACAGGTAACAACGGACAGATTCAGCTGTGGCAGTTCTTGTTGGAACTGTTGACGGACAAGGACGCAATGGATTTTATCTCTTGGGTAGGAACTAATGGCGAGTTCCGACTCAATGATCCGGAGCTTGTTGCTCAGAAGTGGGGCGAGAGAAAGAACAAACCGTCTATGAACTATGAGAAGCTCAGCAGAGCACTAAGGTAAGAAAGCTGTCTCTCTGTCAATGACTGTGGTCTATCCAATATTAGTCTGGTTTCTTCTTTTTAATGATTCTTATTAAGTCATTTCAACGCCAATAACCATAGCTCTTTGACATTATCGTTGGTTGATCTTTATCTTCATTCATTCATTCTATTGTTTATTTATTTATTTTTCCCTACATGTAATTTTGTAAATAAATTTCTTGGTGTATATATTGATTTATAAGGTAAGAAATTGTTTCTTGAATCATTTGGAAAACCTCAAAATCATTATGTTTTTCCCGGAATTATTCTTTTTTTTGTGCAAAATTACGGTAGTTCATTTCTTCTTCATGAATTCCTTTTTTTTCTTCTTCTTTTTTGCACATACCGCACGTCGACCAATCGCTCTAAAATGTTGATCACAACTTCAATAGAAAACTTACAAAATCCTATTACAAATAGTAAAAGAAAGAAAAACAAAAAGTGAAAGGCGTAAATATTCTCAAAAAGAATAAAACGCTGATAATACCAAAAACACATTGACAACAAAATAACTTCTTGTAAATAAACTACCCGTATAGTTCCTAATATGGAAATATCAGCATGAGGAATGGACATTTCCGCATTGGAAGTGTGTCGCGCGTGGTTGTAAGTTTCGTTCTAAAAAAAATCCTTTTTTTGCTTGAAATTCCTCTTCTTTTTTTGGCATCATGGTTCCTTTTTTTGGTTGCATAAGGTTGGCAGCTCTGTCTGAGTCTGGTTTCTTCTTTTTAATGATTCTTAAGAAGAAATTCCTGGAAGGCTTTAGCGCCTTTTTATGGTAACTCGGCTAAAGCTGGGATAATAATGATTGCAGGGCCCTCAGGGAGAACAGTAGTAGGAGTGATATGGTCATTTTGGGTAAACAAGACATATTATTATTATTAATATTATCACCAAATACCGGGCATGGTGGCTCTGTGGTTAGAGCGCTCCGGAGGTCGTGGGTTTTAACCCCGGCCGAGTAATACCAAAGACTTATAACAATGGGACCTTCTGCCTTCTAGCTACATGTAGGTGCTCAGCATATAAGATTGGAGAAATGTTATGCAGGGCCCGCTGGAAGAGCAGTTTCATAACTGAAGTGGCTACCCTGGGTAAATAAAACGTTATTATTATTATTATTATTATTATCTTTCTATCCAGATATTACTATGACGGGGACATGATAGCCAAGGTCCACGGTCAGAGGTTCGTCTACAAGTTTGTCTGTGATCTCCGGAGCCTTATGGGATACACAGCAGCAGAACTTGATAAACTCGTCAAGGAATGTCGACAAACTAAATTACATCGTGTGAGTGATGACATAGTCCAGAGCCATGTGACAATATCGAGCGCATAGCGAAAGGAATGGACTTTTGTCTGCGATCTTCGGAGCCTTATGGATTGTTCATCAAACTCGTGAGGGAATATCGACAAACTAAATTACATCATGTGAGCGATGACATAGTCCAGAGTCATGTGACGATATCGAGTGCATAGCGATAGGAATGGATTTTTGTTGGCGATCTTCGGAGCCTTATGGGATACTCGAGAAACTTGTCAAGGGATGTCGACAAACTAAATTACATCGTGCGGGTGATGACATACTCCATTATGACGATTTCGAGTGCATACCTGTAGCAATAGGAATGGATTTTGGCGAACAGACTGCTTTTGTATAGCCTGCGAAGCAATGTGGGCAGAATGAATTACAACAAGTAGATAACGATGTAATGTTTTGGAGGTCTCTTCCCCTCCACACAGCAGTACTTGGTTTATCCAGTACGTTCAGGAACAGACTGCTTGTAGAAAGTTTGTGAAGGAAAGCAAGCACGCAGGAGAAATTATGCTGTGGATGATGACAGCGATGTTGAGTTCATGTTTTCTCCCTGCGCACAGTATTAGTTGTACAGTCAAACCTGCTCTAGAGACCACCTGTCTACAACAAGCACATTTGTTGTTTCCCTTGAAAATGGTTTCTCATTGAAACATGTACTAAAGGAACCTGTCTACAAAGACCACCTGTCTTGCAAAGACCACTTTTTGTGTTTCCCTTTGGTGGTCTCTGTAGACAGGTTTGACTGTATCATCCAATGTGAAAGAAATTACTGCTTGTATACAGCTCAAGAAGTAATGTCAGCAGAAAAAAATTACAACATGCCGAAGGTGCAGATTGTGCAGAGTATTATATTGATATTGAGTGCACGGGATGCAAATCCATGAATCTTCCTGTCCGGAAAGCAACCCTTGTTTCTGTTCGGTATATTGCCGGACAAACTGCTAGTTCAATGTATAAAGCGTTGTATTCTCAAGTGAACAATTGGACCAATTATTTATGTTGCTTGAAAAGCTTGTGAGTTTTGTGTAAGCTACTTAAAGAGAAGGTTGAGTTCTGGGAAGAGGTGAAAAATAATTTGTGAGCAATATCATTGCTATTATGCAAGTGTGGAAGAACATCAGATAAAAAATGTTCCCTGAAAAGCATGACTCTTTGAACGCTTTCATATTCTAAATATGGCATGTAACAGCATAAAAATCAGGACAGATTTTTTTGCCACATGTTCGTGTTGTCCCATATACATGTACATCTTTCTGTGTACATTGCTTGTAACTTTACCAAGACTGGGCCAAATTTGTATCATTTTGATGATTGCAGAACCTTGCAGTACACACCAATACTTACATTATATGCTAGATGATGAACCTATTCTGATTGATTCCACAACGTTTCTTTCACAATGCAATTGCATGACCAGAACTCAACTTAATCTTTAAGAACCATAGAGGAATATTTTTATGTTGAAGGAGAATACCTGAAGAACTCATGGAAAATTGTGCAGGACCTTCAAACTTTTGGACCCTTTCAACACACCTGTTTTCTTCTTCTCCAAACCATAGTAAAATGTTAAACAAACCAGACTTTTGTTTTTATGATAAGAATCATAAGGATATTGCAAATTGCAAAAATTCAAGAATTTGGATTGCTCACAAGTTTGTCAAAAGTTCTGTGCATGCAGAAGTTTGTGGTACTGCATTACAATGTGCTTTATCCATCAAAGAACAGCTAAAAGCATCCTGATGAAAGGGGCCATTTTGTAATTAATCAAATTTAATGCATAATTCTTTGTTAAAGATAACCATGAATTCTGGTAATGATAGAAAATTGTCACAGAAGCCAATAAAATTACACTGAATGTTCAAGATTGCAAATAAATGACATGTGCCGAACAATTTTGGAAGTAAATGTTTATGGGGGCTGAGAAATGAGCATAGGAAGATAAGGAAATCAAGGTAAAAAACTTTGAAGTTTTAAACCACAATGTCCTTAACTTAAAGTGACTCTGTAACATTGTTGAAGGTTGATAACAAAAATGGCTAAATTTTTGTATAAAATGTTACTTATTACATGTATATTCCTTATACTGTACTAACCCTCTGACATGCAAAAAATCCTGAAAAAATTCTCAAACCACAAAGAAATCTATTGTTTTCTTTGAAGACGTCATTGTGCAACACCCTCTAAAAGTGATTAACAGTAAATTCTCCCAACCATTTTTGAATTTTCCCAACCTTTTTTTCCATGAAAAAAAGACATAAAAACAGGCTATTAAAAATCTGTCAACACTTAAATGTCTGGAATGGTACGTGGAGCCAATTTATTGTTTTGTGGCAGTTTACATTCACCTAAAATGTAATTAATTTGTAATAATATAGTTGGAAGAATTATGAAATCGATCAGATCAGTTTTTCCCAATTTTTTTAGATTATCTTTAATTGTACATCTACCATTGAAGTCACTACATGTAACTTAGCACCACTTTATCTCATCTCAACAATGTTACCAAGTCCCTTTAAAGTTCACCTTGCTATTGAGACATAAATCAATTTCTTGACCTCATTTGAGCTTCTTTTGTTCTTATTAATTTCCAATAGACCCTGCCAGTGTTCTCTAATATTTTGAGAAATGGCACTCTAGATTACAGACATTTATTCCTCAAACTTATTTTTTATTTCTTTAGTTTATTTTACAAATGAATTGTATTATAGTGTAATAAAGTGTAATATATCATTTTTGAAAACAATGAGTGAGATTGTTATTTTATGAATGTTTGTATGGTGTTTTTAAAAATAACATGATGTAACTTGACAAAGCGATATGATAATATTGTCACTGGAAAAAAAAAGAAGAACAGCAATTTCAATAATTAATTAATTAATAATAATGTGCAGTTCTTTTATTTTCTTCTCTCACGCTTTTTCTTTCTCTCTTTCTTTCTGTCCTTCTCTTTTTACATGTATGCCTGTATTTTTTTCTTTACTTTGCCATAAGAGTGGTTTTGGGGCTCTCACATTTTTTTCTCTTTAACAAATTTGTTTACCTGCCATACGCTATTGCATGCTGGTGACTGCTCATCCTACCTTCTTTTTCAATCCTCTACAATTTTTTGTTCTCAAGTAAATGTTGAACATCACAATTAACAGCAAAAAGAAGACCACATACAAATATCAGGTAATAAATGGAGTATACTCAGACATACTCTCATAGGGGGTGTGCATGCCGCTGTAATGGGTCACTTTTTCATTAAAAAAATCCCTAAACATGGGTCCCATTTAAAAATATTTAAAAAAAAATTAAAACATTTTGGGGTATAATTTGCATGGCAAAACACCCCAAAATTGTGAAAAATGGGCTTTATTTCAAGAAAAAATTTAAGAGCACATAATTTTTTAATCCCGGAAATTGGAAAATTAAGCCGACCGATATTTTGTTCATTAGTTTTTTGTTTTGTTTTTTATCAACAAAAATGAGGGGGGGGGGGGGGGGGGGGTTCCTCCAAAACACACATACAAATTGAGGGGGGACTTAAACCCACCCCCCCCCCCTGATTATGGGTTATGAAGCAGCACCTTCACCTTATACTTAGTTTTTTGTTTATATAAGAAAATCCTTATTCAGTCGGATTGCTTAAATTATACTGAACTAATTAATTTGCATAAGAAAATATGTTATGCTGTAAAAAAAATTCCTTTTTATAATTTGTATCCAAAAATATTAAAATGAATTACCGTCACCTTTTCCTTTTTTATATTGAAAAATGTATTCCCCCTCAAAATTTTTTTTTGCAGAATTGTATCATTTGTACAATTTGATTGAATATGTACTATATTACTTGGATAGGCCTACTCATATGAAACATAAATATTCATAATTGAATGACACACGCCCTAAAGACTAAAACAACAACAACAACAACATCATTTTTAAATTTGTCTGATAATGTATTTATCATTTTGTATGATTATGAAAATCTAAATAAAGGCAAAAAGGCTTTTACAAAAAAATATTAAAAAACAATTTTATCTCACACTAATTGGGCATACCAGAATCACAGAAACGTAGAGCTGCAGAAGAAAGAGTAAGACGCCCTCTCACACCAAGCCTGGCGGAAATCGATTGATATTTAGCGCCAATAAAAAGCAATAAACCCGACAACAACAACAACAAGAGCAGAGCAGACGACCGACCGAAAATGGCATCCTCTGATTCTGTGGACGTGGAAGACGAAACTATTTTGACCGCCGTTTTCAAAGATTCTTTCCCTGGTAACGTATTTCACTATTCACATTCCATTTGATATGCTTTTTAAAACCAAATCTGATGGATAAAAATTGTGCTTTCTTCTTCGTATCCGTAATCCCATGTGTTGTAATTGTTTGGGCATAAATTTGTACAGTGCCCCATTTGTTTATTTTTGTGTTTGTGATTTGGGCGCTTGTCCACAACTGTGTTTGACCATTTTTGGACCCGTGACTTGTTTTGTGGTTGTTGTTGCGTAAAAAGGATTTATCGGAGCAAGTGCTGTGCAGTATGGTGGTATTCTTAGAAGACAATTTTTCATGGAAAACTGATGACTTTTGTCATGATAGAGTAAAGGAGGGGGTAAACGACCGGACCAGCTTCAGTTTTCGGCCGATCCGTTGGATGCATGGTAAAATCCCTTTAAAATACATCACATAATAGCATATCACATATCCCACACATACCATAGAGTAAAGTACCCGGTTTTCGGCCACTTAAGACAAAATCCTATTTATTGGACTCTTTACTTCCTATTTATTATCATTTCTTGTAGCAATGCCACATGATATTTTATTTTTCATCGAAAGTATGCCTTATTTGTATTTGAATTGAAGCTTATGTAATTGTCTATCTAATGAGGCAACGTTTTTTTAACGATAATTAACAATATGCAAATTAGCGCATAATTAATTAGGAGAAATATGTTTTTTTTCCACTCGTCTTTCTCCGAATTCTGTATTTTGTGTTCATCACTAATTTAGTCTATGTGCACATTTCATTCAAAAACTAATGTATAACATCAATCTGTTAATTGTTACCTTAATACCACAATACTCACTACATTTCCATAATATTTATGGGATTGGGGGGTCGGAATATGCAAATTAGCGCATGTATAATTAGTACAACTGCCAGTACAGCTGTGTACAACACTCGGACGGACCTATTCAACAACACTACATGCAAATGTATGCCTTTGATCATTTTTTTCCAAATAAACACAATATTTAATACTCTTGGATACATTAAGATATCACTGTGTCTTATATTTTGTTCTTATTTGAACAAGAAGCTAATGACGTTGCTTGCTTGCTCGCCTGAAGGTATGTGGTCACTGTTGTCAAGGGGGAGGAGCTTGGCTTGCAGTCTGTAGTGGGAAAAGAAATGGTTAAATATTATTATTCAAATGTTTTAATTAGTATTAAAATCATTAAGATAATTTATTGTAAAAATATATTGTAACTACATTATAATCTGCTCACCTATTTAATTCCTAAATATCTTATCAATGTGAACTGAATAACTGATCTTCTTATGTACCTTTAGCAGATTATCTTTAGATCACCACGGCGGTAATCTTCCATGAGCTTGTATGAGTAGATGGCATCATCATCATCATAGTGGACGTTGTACCAGTCGCAGTACCCAGGAACCTGGCTAATCACCTTCCCAAAGTACTCTTGGTGGGCAAACTTGTGCCAAATCTGGGGGGGGGGGAGAATCATACATGATAACGTTGATGATAATGTTTATATACAATTCATGTTCATGCATATAAATTGAAATCTGTCTAGTAAAAAATAAAATCTGGAATCCCAGGAAAGATTGATGATCACCTAGATGTGGAAAATTGGATATTTATTAGTTATTTTTATTTTTTTTCAGGGAAAAATCAGACTCAAGACAGAGACTCAGTCATTCATTATCATTGACATCACATATTCTCAAATTCAAAACTCATTCATAAATAAATAATTTGTTATTTTTGACTTTTTGAATTCACTTCAATTTACATTGCCACTGTGAAAAAGCTAGGATTAATGCTGCTTTGAATGGTACCAAATACCTCAAATCTGGAAAATTTATTGAATTGTAAGTCGGCTAACTTATTTATAATAGTTTTTATAAGGCACAAAACATATTCCAGCACCAAAAACAATACATGGGACTGATAGGTGCTGTACATAATTTTGACCGATGAGGGCGTTTTGGGGAATTATTTCGCCAGCCAGCCTCTGAAGGGCCTATGAAATTCGCTCTAGCGATTATGCGCGATGTCTATTGGATACAAGTTTGGTACCAATTCAAAGCCAAGACCGTGAGCAACTCAAAAATAGTTGTCCGTACCTTGTCCTTACCCCTCACTTTCAAAATATATCGGCTCAAAAACAGGTCAAAATATCGACAAAAATAAGGCTTATTTTGCCTTTATCAAAACATTAGAACAAAATCACGGAAAAATCAACATTTTGGTATCAAATTCTCAGAAATTTTCTTACCTTCGTCCGAATCCATCTTGCGGTTTCCACACACTAAAACAAGCCATGGAGATGCGATTTCCCGCCACCGCCTCAAACCCGGAAGTAAAGCGGCGAAGCGTTGCGATTGGTATTTCAGCCGGCGATTCGCGACAAAAAAGGTACACTTTGAGACTCGTTTTTTCACATTTTCGTATCTATTTATTCAATTCAATGTCATTACATGGTTAAAAAAGGTATTTTTAGGGGAAAACATCATTACAAAACAAGACATGTTATATTTTTACATTAATATCAGACAATAATCAAAGGCATACATTGTGTAGTGTTGGAATAGGACCCCCCAAAATCGCCGCCCGTTTGGCATCGCTATTTCTTGTTCAAATCATGAAGCAAATATTATTATTATTTAAACAAAAAAAGAATCCCCCAAAAAAATCACGAATTGCCATGACAATATTCATTTCAATTTTCACTGTTTTGGAGCCGGTTATCGGCCGAGCGTTTCAGTTTACGGCCGCATGTACAAAGTCAATAGGAAGCGCTCGCGCGCGCCGTGCGTTTCTGCGCTGATGTATAGCACAAGCGGGCGGAGCAGCTATCCCACGCCGGAGCTCCCGGGTGCTCGCCTGGCCGAATACAGGCACAGCAGTGATCGGAAGTTGGAATCTGAATTAGACGGACATATCGTGTGTGCGTCGCGGTGTGCGGCTGCATTGATTTAATACATGCGATGAGATACTTTTGAGCTTGCGACCAGCACAAAATCGGGCTCTATATCTGAAAAATACTTGAAATAAAGCTCATTTTATGGTACCCATATTTCTTACATACACGCGTAAGAAACTCGATTTTTCAGATTTGGGTAGCGGGACCGCCGATTACATCGCTAAAATGTGATATTTTAGGATATATTTTTCATTGCAAATGTGGTTCTTCAGTGACACTGGCATGGTATGGTATGTGTGGGATATGTGTTATGCTATTATGCGATGTATTTTAAAGTGATTTTACCATGTATCCAACCAATTGGCCGAAAACCGGAGCTGACCGATTACCGGGTACTTTACTCTACCATGCCAGAGTCACTGAAGAACCGCATTTGCAATGGAAAATATATCCTAAAATATCACATTTTAGCGATGTAATCGGCGGTCCCGCTACCCAAATCTGAAAAATCGAGTAGAGTAAAGGACCCGGTTTTCGGCCACTTAAGACAAAATCCTATTTTTTGGACTCTTTACTTCCTATATATTATCATTTCTTGTTCAAATCATGAAGTAAATATTATTATTATTTAAACAAAAAAAGAATCCCAGAAAAAAATCACGAAATGCCATGACAATATTCATTTCAATTTTCACTGTTTTGGAGCCGGTTATCGGCATAGCGAACCAGTTTTCGGACGCATGTACAAAGTCAATAGGAAGCGCTCGCGCGCGCCGTGCGTTTCCGCGCTGATGTATAGCACAAGCGGGCGGAGCAGGTATCCCACGCCGGAGCTCCCGGGTGTTCGCGTGGCCGAAGACAGGCACAGCGGTGATCGGCAATTGGAATCTGAATTAGACAGACATATCGTGTGT
This sequence comes from Strongylocentrotus droebachiensis, assembly GCA_035222895.1. Classification (NCBI taxonomy): domain Eukaryota; kingdom Metazoa; phylum Echinodermata; class Echinoidea; order Camarodonta; family Strongylocentrotidae; genus Strongylocentrotus; species Strongylocentrotus droebachiensis. Next base: position 62,510 of record JAVYIG010006855.1, read on the forward strand.
GCGTCGCGGTGTGCGGCTGCATTGATTTAATACATGCGATGAGATACTTTTGAGCTTGCGACTAGCACAAAATCGGGCTCTAAATCTGAAAAATACTTGAAATAAAGCTCATTTTATGGTACCCATATTTCTTACAGACACGCGTAAGATACTCGATTTTTCAGATTCGGGTAGCGGGACTGACGATTACATCGCTAAAATGTGATATTTTAGGATATATTTTTCATTGCAAATGTGGTTCTTCAGTGACACTGGCATGGTATGGTATGTGTGGGATATGTGTTGTGCTATTATGCCATGTATTTTAATGTGATTTTACCATGCATCCAACCAATCGGCCGAAAACTGGAGCTGTCCGATTACCGGCTCCTTTACTCTAGAGTAAAACCACCAAACTTCGGACGTTGCCAAACTGCGGACAAAAATTACTTTAACGGCTCGAACGCAAAATATGAGCCTAGCTCAGGCGGGTAACTTGCATGCATTTGATACTACTACTAACCTATATCGTTAGTACAAAAAGTTAGGGCAGGTTGCCGTCTGCAAAACTCACAAAAAACATCGAATTCAGAGACAGATTTCAGGTTACCTAGATTTTTACAGTTCCTTAACAGGGGAGTTAAGGTGTAGAGCCTCCAATATATCGATTACAAATGAATCCTTGGCATATTTCAGGTGGTTTCTGCCAAAATTATGGGAGCTTATGAGATACTTTTTCACTCTATCGCGAAAATTTTCTTATGGCGGCCGTTACCACGGACCTAGGGGTACTAGATAGATTCCCCTACCAGGAGATGGCGCTCTTCCAAGCTTCGGACAGGCAACATTGAGTGTCATTTTGACTACGAAAAAATAGCGCTTTCGTTATATTTTAGCACCAAAATATTGTACGAGTGTTGTGAAAAACACCTTTCTGATAGTTCTACCTAACTTAAATCTACCCAAAACGAGAAAATAATACTTTTTTTCATGAAATCAACGCAGTCAAACTTACCCCCGTCGTACGATTTTGATCCGGTTTCCAAACCTCCGATGAATGCGCACTTTAGTGCGCACGCCGTACGTGCGATATACGTGCGCTACACATGAACGTCCGAAGCTTGGCAAGTGCGTCCGAAGCTTAGCATGAAAAAAGGTTCGGCGGGTAAGTAAATAATTCTAGTTTCCCATTTCCTTTACTAATTTTCTTTTCATGACATACATAAACAGTATTTGCACAACAATAGTATATTTGATCTTTCAATAATTAAAAAAAGAATTTAATGTTTTCCCCCGTTTTGTCTTAAGTGTCCGAAGTTTGGCGGTCTTACTCTAGAGTAAAGGACCCGGTTTTCGGCCACTTAAGACAAAATCCTATTTCTTGGACTCTTTACTTCCTATTTATTATCATTTCTTGTTCAAATCATGAAGCAAATATTATTATTATTTAAACAAAAAAAGAATCCCAGAAAAAAATCACGAATTGCCATGACAATATTCATTTCAATTTTCACTGTTTTAGAGCCGGTTATCGGCATAGCGAACCAGTTTTCGGACGCATGTACAAAGTCAATAGGAAGCGCTCGCGCGCGCCGTGCGTTTCCGCGCTGATGTATAGCACAAGCGGGCGGAGCAGGTATCCCACGCCGGAGCTCCCGGGTGCTCGCCTGGCCGAAGACAGGCACAGCGGTGATCGGAAGTTGGAATCTGAATTAGACAGACGTATTGTGTGTGCGTGGTGGGGTCCGGCTGCATTGATTTAATACATGCGATGAGATACTTTTGAGCTTGCGACCAACACAAAATCGGGCTCTAAATCTGAAAAATACTTGAAATAAAGCTCATTTTATGGTACCCATATTTCTTACATACACGCGTAAGAAACTCGATTTTTCAGATTTGGGTAGCGGGACCGCCGATTACATCGCTAAAATGTGATATTTTAGGATATATTTTTCATTGCAAATGTGGTTCTTCAGTGACACTGGCATGGTATGGTATGTGTGGGATATGTGTTGTGCTATTATGCCATGTATTTTAATGTGATTTTACCATGCATCCAACCAATCGGCCGAAAACTAGAACTGTCCGATTACCGGCTCCTTTACTCTAGGCTATCTTACGCGTGTATGTAAGAAATATGGGTACCATAAAATGAGCTTTATTTCAAGTATTTTTCAGATTTAGAGCCCGATTTTGTGTTGGTCGCAAGCTCAAAAGTATCTCATCGCATGTATTAAATCAATGCAGCCGGACCCCGCAACGCACGCACGATATGTCTGTCTAATTCAGATTCCAACTTCCGATCACTGCAGTGCTAGTCTTCGACCAGGCGAGCACCGGGGAGCTCCGGCGTGGGATACCTGCTCCGCCCGCTTGTGCTATAGATCAGCGCGGAAACGCACGGCGCATGCGCGCGCTTCCTATTGACTTTGTACATGCGGTCGTAAACTGAATCGCTAGGTCGATAAGTGGCTCCAAAACAGTGAAAATTGAAATGAATATTGTCATTGCAATTCGTGATTTTTTCTGGGATTCTTTTTTTGTTTAAATAATAATAATATTTGCTTCATGATTTGAACAAGTAATGATAATAAATAGGAAGTAAAGAGTCCAAAAAATAGGATTTTGTCTTAAGTGGCCGAAAACCGGCTCCTTTACTAGGGTGTCTGAACGATTTTTCAATTTTCAATTTGGGATCGTTTTTCACCATTTTTGTTTGATATTTGAATAAAAAATGAAATCGGAATAATACATTTCAAATTTCAAGTCTCACCGATGTTTCTATCAAAAGATACAGCCCCCTCCAAAACGCTGGTATATTCATATCGATCTGGCCAGAATCGACGAAAAAGACGTCCACGCAGAGTGATGTTGTTTTGCTAAATTCAGACAAACAGCTGTATCGCGTGATATGCAAGCGTATGCATATCGTACGCATGTTGCTAAGCCAATGCGCGACTAGCTTGCAGCTTGAGCCACGCTGTCTCCGCGATACGTGCCATTGACTAGTATGGGTGGCCGTTCCCGCCATAGAACCCGGAAGTGAATACACGTTATAGTCAATGGCAATATCGCGGAGACAACGTGCACGTTGTCTCCGCGATATTGCCATTGACTATAACGTGTATTCACTTCCGGGTTCTATGGCGGGAACGGCCACCCATACTTTCATTCACTATAATGTGTAATTGAATTTGGGGTTTCGTTCGTACGCGGAGATGTTACGCGATGTAACCATGGTTTGGACTGAGCGGAGCGCACGCCCCCTAATTAGCTGATCCACCAAATAGCGGGAAGGGTATTTTTGAACTGTTATCAGTTGTGATCCCTGGGGGCTAGCGAAAATATAAGCACATAGAATTGTTCCTTAGGACTGGGACTACTTATCGATCGGGGCGTCATATCTAAAAAGTGGCAAACCTCAAAGTTAGCCAGGACACAATGTTTAAAATGCTGTTGTGACCAAGATATTTTTAGAATTTCGGGGGCTACGTCCCTTTGGAAATATTGGAATTCACCTGCTCTTTCATATGACACCTCATTTATTGAGTATCACCTTCAGGATCACAACAGATAAAGGTTTGAATCTCGAATTGAAAAAAAAATAGACTGCATATGGATGCGTGTAATCTCTATGGGAAGAATTTTAGCACACAACATCGGGTGCGCGATCAGACACCCTACCTTTACTGTAGGCAAATTCATGCAAAAAGATATAGGTCTAGGCCTATTCAAAAAATTGACTTGAAAACACATCAGAAAATTAGTCTGAACCGAGTCAGGAGCAAATTTGAAGAAATTATATTTTTAATTTACAACCAAAGATATAAGAAGAAGTATTATTACTAAAAATGTCCTTAGACATTCGACAACTGAAAGTGACGCACACGTTTGCGTTGCGTGCGTTCTCGAAACCAAAATCGTACCTCCTATACACACACTCGTGCCATACCACGAATGGTCCGTTGTGGGAAGCTAGCGGGCTAGGAGTTTGCCAGCGAGACCAACGCACCTTCAGAGATTCGCCGCACGCAATTTCAAGGGTGATTTTGAAGCAGTGAAGAATATTGGCGCTGCGATGCGCAGAAATATACTTGAAAGAAACTTAAAACATCATACCTGAATTTTCAGAAAATCGTATTTGTATTAGTGTACCTAGATGTGACTTGTTTACAACTCTGATTTTATGAAGATTTGTCGGGAAAAAAATGTCAATTTTTTCTGCTTCGTGGTCATTTCTAGGCTAATATTTAAAAAGTTGTATCAGTAATGGGTCCGATGTTTCTCTTATCGTACTCGCATGTTATTTCTACATAGATTAAACATAGGATGGTTAAGGGTAAACCGGATAACATTATAAAAAAGATATATCCTTCCACCCTCCCATATCCAAGTTTTGGGCTGATTAGTGCCGACCCACCGCAGATTGGGTATGTGCGCGGGCGCCCTCTAGTGCCCCATGAACGTGCCTAGTCATGACCTGATATTTTGATAATCAATAGAAATTTAGCAACTTTGTGTGAATAAAATCACCAAAATTTCAAACGATCATGTGTGGATGTGTCCGCGCAGTGTTGGCATGCTGTTTTTTTTTAGATTCATACCGCCGCTTTGGAAATTACTGATTTTGAGCCTTGTGATTACTGATTTTCTGTTGTGGAGGTTGGCAGCTCTGCACATGGATGAGTGATGGACCGATGACTGCTATGTCAGCTCAGAGACTTGATGGAGTAATTCCTTTTGCAGCTCCCTCAGGAAGCTATAGGGTAGAGTGCCCAGTATTCGTTCACTTAAGGGGAAATCGCTAATATTTTGAATTCTTACCTCTTTTATTTGGCAATCTACCCATCAAAAGAAAAGAAATTTATTCCTCTAACAGGATTTTATAGTCACTTAAAATATAGATCTAGATAGAGTCTAAGCAAAATACTTCCAAAAGAAGACGGAGCATTTTTCTGCCCAGAATTCGGTCACGCGATTTGTGCCTGGTATCTCCGTTGCCAAGGAGCGAAGCGTATTTGCGCACTATTTTCACACAATTGCGCGATAAAGCACTGAATGTCAATGCGTTGACCGAATACTGGCCGAGCGATACCGCATGGCAAGGGTATCGTATAAATACCTCTTGCACATCGGCAAGTGCGTCATTTGAAAATTCGCTGCGATGGAGCGAACACGGAAGTGATTCTCTTCACACACATACTAAATTCATTGCGACAGCACACATAGTTGTTTCGCAATAGACTTCTACATATGGCTATGCATGTTAGCGCATGTGCTAAGAGAATGCGGAAGTGCAGAAAGTTGTGCGACACTGACCAATTTCAAGCTCAGTTGGAGATCTTTCCGGGGCCCTAAATCTGATTTAATTTTGAGAGTTAAGAAAAGTTGTTCAGCTGCCTGATTTGTGCAAGTTTCGTGGCTCATAAATTATTTTTTAAATTGTTACAGCTGTTGAAACGGCTGTCTGACCGAATACTGGGCGCGCTACCCTAGTAAACAACAAGGGAGCTGAACCTAGCTAGGAGAATAGCAGAAACACCTCGAAAATGTCTGAATTGATTACAAAAGTGAAATATTTTTTAAAATTTTGTTTTTTTGTTTCCGTGTCTAGAATCATGGCGGGAGAATCCAGACTTTGCCTTGTACCTGACGGAGCTCAGCTCGTTTGGAGTGGACAAACTATGTAAGCCATTTGTTCCTGAATAGACCACTTTCCTAATGAAACCAAATCTAATTGTTGCTAGGTAGGACATACGTTATAGCTTGTCCTACCTAACAACACATTATGTATGCAATTCACATTCTCACTTTCCCTGAAGTGATAACAATAATGATAATGTTAATGGCAACGCTCAAAATACACGGGGGCGGTGAGCGATTCACCCCCGTGAGCTCCATAATCGCCCCCGTCAGGTTGCTCACGGGGGCGATTGCAAAATTAAAAATCGCCCCCATGGAATTATAAAATAAAGATTATCTTTTCTGATATAACTTTAACACAATATTGAGTATCAATTTTCAAACCTTAAAGGGATCCGGTAACTTTGTCTCAGATTCTGAAAAATTCTGGATTTAGATCATGATGCGATGATAATTATAAACCTTTAAACAAATGTAGGTCAGTCAGGAACCCTATGACTTTTACAAGCCGATCGCCTGTCTGATTATCAAGATATTTATGATTGGAATTACAAATTTTGAAGACCGTTCGCCTGACGGTTTTCATAACACTACAGTCTATTGGGGAAAACGAGTATGGTAAAACCGGTCACTCAAAGATTTTTACTTTTTTGAGGCACTTCTTGAACATTTTGAAGCGCAATTTTTTTAGGGCTTCAATATTACACCATATCACAGACCCTGATAACACGTAGGGCCGTGTATCTCAGATTTAACATTGTTAAACGATCCCTTTAAACAAATGAAATGGAACTTAGATGTCCCTATCACTCCCATCTCTATGAGTATTACCGATACAAAAAAAAACGGAAGCTCGCACTATTGTGCGGCCGTCAGCAGTCGCTATACTGCGCCGGTAGTACAGGTTTGCACGCTGACGCCCAATATCTGCTGGAGCTGGAGACGATCACGCAAAGACTGAAATATGCAGACGTATTTCGTTGTGAAAAGTGTGAATCCTCTGAAATCTGGTGACTCTAAAAGACCAGCAAATTATGTACCTCGACCAGTAAATCAATATCGAGAAGAAGAACAAGACCAAAGATGTTGCAGGGGCGGATCTAGGCGGTTTTGGGGGTTTAACCCTCCTACCCCCCCCCCCCCCCCCCCCCCCTCCCCCTTGGGCTGCCAAGTGAAAATGTGATGAGCATAGAAAAATGCCATCATGTGTCCAGACCTACACAGTATAGATGTCAGTAGATGCCAGGAAAGCATCACTTACGGGGGTTCAAAATTGCACCAAAAAAAAAGCTCCGCACGTTAGTAGATGCCAGGAAAATATCACTAACGGGGGTCCAAAATAGCACCAAAAAATCGTCTCGCCGCTTTGCGGCTCGTAGACGATGTTACGCATGTTAGTAGATGTCTGGAAAACATCACTGTCTTACGGGGGTTCAAAATAGCAACAACAAAAATCGCCTCACCGCTATGCAGCTCGTGGACGATAAATGATAATGATAAAAAACAAGGAATTTAGAAGTTCCATGGGTATTAAAATAAGAGCCCCCGTCAGCACTAAAAGAGCCCCTGTGAGAAGGCTCACGGGGGCTCTTTTTTTCTGGGAAGAGCCCCCGTGGACAAAAAATTAATTTGAGCCCTGGTTAATGGTAATGATAATAAAAATAGTAATAACAACAACAACAATGACAATAGTAGTGGTAGTAGTAGTAATAGTAGTAGTAGAAGTATGCCAGGTCTGTCTCTGAAAACTCACGCGATTTTACTTTGAGTTGCAGTTGAAGGCGCCGATTTAATAATAATGATAATAGCAAACAATGCTGTTTTTAAAACCAAAGATGACAGACTACTTTTCCTCCGAGTCCAATCAGAAATCCCAATTTTACTTTGGGTTTTATTGTGAATACCATAGAATAATCAAGATCTGATTCTCTTCCTTTTCTCTATTCTTCATCCAATGTTGCTCAGCTCGAGAGCCAGAGAGGTTGTCAGATGAAAGATCACAGGTCCTGCAACAAACTCAAGAGCTAGCATTTGATAACTACAAGACATTCATTGAAACGGCCGACTGTTCCAGGGAGATTGTGGAAGATGTAAGCTGTTTGATTCACGTTCTGTAAACTTTTTCACTTGAAAATATAGTATGAAGTCCTTCATAAATGTGACTATGATAATTATGTTTAATGAAATCATGATGCTAGCTTGAGGGACAGGCAGATAGAGAAAGAGAGAGAGAGAGAGAGAGAGAGGGGGGGGGGGGGGGTCCCTTTGTGTATTTTGCTCTGGCTTACTATTTCAGTTGGTTATTGGGCTCTCTGGGTGAATTGCTGTTTGGACTACAACCAGTTTGTCTACTACCCAATTAGTTTATTCCCAAATAGTCTACACCCATCCTTTATACTATCCACATGGTCTTAGAATCATTTTGTCAACTTATCATTTGGTCAAATGACCATTTACATGTAGGCTCATATTCATTTGGTCTAATCTCCAATTGGCCTACTACCCATTTGGTATGTATTGTTCGTTTAGTCTAATAACCAGTTATTATTTGTAATGCCCTTTTTGACTACCATCCATAAGGTCTAATAATAATTTAATGATAATTATTATTTGTGAATAAGTGATTAAGTGATTATTAGATCATGTGGGTAGTAGACGAACTGGTTGTAGACTAAACATCAATAAACCAAATTGTGTCACAACGCTGTAATGCAATATTTTTTTCTCACTTTTGTTTACACATGTTTTTTGTGACTTTCAGTTTGCAGTTGTAGAGCAACACCTGAACCACTTATTAGACAAACTACCGGACTTCAGCGAAGGATGCAATCAGTTCCTGAAGGAAGCACAGCAAATCAGCTCCAGGTAAGAAGAGGGGGAGATTCAGACCTGCCAACCAGTACGATTTAGTCGTATTTCGTACAATTTTTAGAAGCAAATACGACACTACAATTTTCTTCAAATACGTTTTTCAAAAAACGAGAACAAAAAAGAGAAAAGAGAAATAGATGAGATATGGCGGAGTGCAACACATTCAGGAGGCAGAGACAGAGGGAGCAGTGACACAACAAAAAAGATGAATGAATGACACAACAACTTCCTAAGTCAAATTTTGCATTAGGTTAACTAGTTTGTGCAGTTCTAACAAATTCGTCTTGTGTAGAGTTAAAACGTATTTTAAGAAAATACAATGAATCGTAATTTTTTTATGTAACCAGGCCCAGTTACCAACTTTCTTTTCTCTCCATCTTGCAGTCGGAGAATGAATTCCCTTACGCTTTCCAAACTTGTTATGCTACCGGGCCCTGTTACCAACTTTATTTTCTCTCCATCGTTTAGCCGGAGAATGCCTTATGCTTTCCAAACTTGTTATGCTACCGGGCCCTGTTACCAACTTTATTTTCTCTCCATCTTGCAGCCGGAGAATGAATTCCTTGACGCTTTCCAAACACACCCAGCTCCTGGAGATCCTGGAGATCCCTCAGCTCATGGACACCTGCGTCAGGAACGCTTACTATGATGAAGCCTTGGAGCTTGCAGCGTACGTCAAACGATTGGAGAAGAAGCATGCAGGCATTCCGGTTATAAAGGTATGGAGTGCGTAATGGTTTAATGTGACTCGGTAACATTGCCTTAGATTCTGGAACATAATCCTGGATTTAGCTCATGCTGCAATCATGATTATAAACCTTTAGGAGTAAATGGATGCATTGGACCGGGAAATGAAACATATTAAATTTGTAGGGAAGAGCACTTGCTGAAAAGCATGATAAAAGACGACGCAATCATGCATATGGTTAAGAACAGCTAACTTCATTAAACAGCTAATTTTTTTACAGAAATAGCTCAGTAGACATACTTTACGTGCTGTCTGTGAGCCAGGATATTCTACTGACTACTTCAGATTTACATATACTGCCATCTGCTGCTCACAGTGTCCCGATGTGTCGATAGCTATGTCCCACGATGGAACACCATCTGCATGATGTGCACTTGGGTACAGGAACCAGAAACTGCTGTATGTAGGCTTTCACCGATGGTGAAATCGAAAAGATATTACATCAGTGGTAGTGATGTGTGTAAAATACCCTGCCTTTAAACATTCATTGTAAGTTTCCAGTTGCTACAATATGTTTTCGTTTAATAGTCGCTCATATCTGTCTATCTGTCAGCTCAACAACTATTACCCAGGTTTAGCATGGCTGCATTATGGTGCTCTAGCATTTCAAGGAATTAATTCCTGCTACATCACCTGGGTTGAGTGTGGCAAATGTAGATCAATGTCATTAGTGCCTCAGCGTGACTCGAAGGCGGACCTTGTGATCCATAGTCTGGTGACGTATCCACTCAACCACGACACGACAACTCAAGATTTAACCTAAACACAATCCCACTCCTGACGACGGATAGTAAACCTGTTCGAAACGTCGAGCCACTCGTACCACCCATCCTCTCCAACCGTTGCTATAGCTCTCCTTAGAACTATAAGCTAAGAAAGATAACCAACAGTCTTTTTCAAGACTACACCAACAGTGCTTTTCAGGACTACACACACTCGAGAAAGAAAGATTACCGAGAGTCCTTTTCAGGACTCCCCAATCCTCCCTTTCTCTCACATGGTGCAACCGCAAAGCCTACTGTATAACCCAATCTTTGTTTCTCCCTCTCTCCAAGGACATTGTTGAGGAGGTTCAATCATCTAGTCGCCTGATGTTGAACCAGTTGATCCAGCAAATGCGTTCAGCCATTCAGCTGCCTGCATGCTTGCGTCTGATTGGTTACCTGCGTCGCATGGATCTCTTCACAGAGGCGGAGCTTAGGATCAAATTTCTACAGGCAAGGGACGCGTGGTTCCAGGGCATACTAGCTGCCTTACCAACAGATGATGGTAGGTTTCACAAATAATTTTGCGTTCATGTTTGTGTTTACGTTGAGGATGAGCTTAGGTTCAAATTTCTGCAGGTTAGAGATGCCTGATCCAGTGTATACTACTTGCCATACTTTCTAGTTAAGATAAGATTAATAATACAACATTCTTGATGGAATGATATTTTATTGAAGGAGACTGTTGTTGGAGGAACTTTTCTGCAGGTTGCAAATATTACCCTAGTGTTATCAGGGAACTGTGTTTTTCATGGTAAACAACACTAGGACCCATTTATTATCAAGAGAAAACTGATAATAATAACAAAGAAAATTGATAATGCCTCACGCACACTACACAATCCGACTGCGATCAGATTTAAGAAGAGTTTACAACAGCATTTGATATATTTATTCAAACTTATTATATTTTCAATTCACAAACGTCACCAACTATTATGTCTTTTTCGTCCCGGACGTGTCTTTTCGTACCATTACATTTTGATAAGTTACCAAATCAAATATATTTGACAATATTAGTTGACCTAGCTTGCCACAGTATAACAATATAAATCATTTTTATCTTTGTTGTCTGCAGCTTACCAGCACATCACGAAGGTGATAGAAGCAAGCAGAGTCCACCTGTTTGACATCGTAACCCAATACCGGGCCATCTTCTCTGATGATGATCCTATCTTATCAGCCAGTCATGACTCTGTTACCAACGAAGCAGCTCTCTTTCAGGGGTGGGTTGTAGAGAAGGTGAGGAGATTGTATGTGTGTAAGGATGTGTGTCTGACTATCTGTCCATTGGTTTGTATGTATATCTGTTTTGTTGTGTGTCTGTTTGTCTATTTGTGTGTTTGTCTGTCTGTATGTTTCTTTGTCTGTCTAGTTGTGTTTCTGTTTGTATGTTTATCTGTTTCGTTGTGTCTGTTTGTCTGTATGTATGTCTATTCATCTGTCTGTTGGTTTGTGTGTCTGTTTGTCTGTACTCAATCACACATGAAATGTCATAAAGATGTTGAGAACTTTTTGTGAAGACTAAATGTGTATTTATTTGTCTGCCTATTCTGTTTGTTTCTCTGATTTTGTGTCTGTTTATCCATCTGTTTGTTTGTCTGTGTGTTTGTCTGTCTTCTTGTGTGTGTTGTTTGTCTGTCTGTCTGTCTGTCTGTTTGTTTGTCTATCTGTCTGTCTGCTTGTACTCAAATGCAAATGAGTGAGCTTTCTTTGAAGGATATGTCATACAGATGATGAGAACTTTTCGTGAGGATTAGATGTGCGTTTTTTTTTGTCTGTCTATTCTGTACGATTGTCTGTCTATCTTATGTTTATTTGTCTGTCTGTCTCAGTTTTTTCATATTTTTCATCTCTCTGTTTGTATGTTTGACTGTTTACTTGTGTGTCTGTTTGTTCATCTGTATGTCCGTCTGTACTCAATCATAAATAAGTGAGTTCTCTTTCAAAGACATGTCATACATATCATAAATGATGAGAAGTTTTGAGAAAAATAAATGTGTGTTTATTTATCTGTCCGTCTCTCTGTTTTTGCTGTTCTACCTCTCTTTTTGTCTGTGTTTGTGTGTCCACTTAGGTGACTGTTTATTTGTGTTTTTGTCTGTCTGTTCTCAATAACAAGTTCTCTTTCAAGGAAGTATCATACAGATGATGAGAAGGTTAAAGGTGTGTTTCTTTGTCTGTCGTTTCTGTTTTTCTCTCTGATTTCAGTCTGTTTATCTGTCTGTTTGTTTTCCTGTGTGTTTGTGTGTTTATCTGTTTGTACTAAATCTCTTTCTGGGATGAGTTGCACAAAAAGGGATAAGAATTTATGTCGGTTTGTCTGTCTGTCTCTTGATATGTACTCAGTCACCTCTCTATATCTCTCGTATTTAAAGAAATCTTTTCACTCTCTATGTAGCTTTTCTGTCTGTTTCTCTCTCTCTCCAACTATCTATACGTATATGAGTGTGTGCGCATGTGTGTGTAACCTTTTTGCTCAATTGGTCTAGATCTATAAACTTGACCCTACCAGAAATTAAAGCCACATCGTAGTGAGTGTCCCTGTATATTGCATCATAATTCCCTGGCACTACATTTAGTTGAATTACTAATTAATTTGTATGTGTGCGAAGATCTCTGAAGCAGCAAACCCAGTAGTCTCACCAGATAATACTCCTAACTTGCCTATAGCTCAAGGGTTAAGGGAAATTTGATATATATAATGAGAATTCCATAAGGTGATAGGATAGGGCACAGTGGATTACACCAGTCATTGTTTGTCGTAAAAGTGAAGTCAACTCTTGGTGACTGTTATAAAAGCCAGAATGGGGTCAAATTCCCAATGAAAACCCACTACAGTCAAACCTGCTTTAGTGACCACCTGTCCACAAAGACCACCTGTCTACAAAGGCCACTTTTTGTGTTTCCCTTGGCTGGTCGCTATAGACAGGTTTGACTGTACTATGCATCTTTAAATGACCTTTGACCTGTTATCCTCCCACGTCCAGGTGTCCCAGTTCCTCCGCACCTTGGAGCTAGACTTAGAACGTGGCATCGGGAACCGCTTGGACTCCCTCCTGGGCCAGTGTATGTACTTTGGGTTATCGTTCAGCCGAGTAGGAGCAGACTTCAGAGGCCTTCTTGCACCCATCTTCCAGAGAGCTGCCCTGCATAGCTTTCTATCAACATTGAAATCAGCATCAGAGAGGTATGTTTAAAGGTATAGACCAGTTCTGGTCATGCAATTGCATTGTGAAAGAAACGGTGTGGAATCGATCAGAAAAGATTGATCATCTAGCATATAAGTATTGGTGTGTACTGCAAGGTTCTGGAATTATCAAAATGATAAGAAATTTGGCCCGACTTGGTAAAGTTACGAACACTGTACACAGAAAGATGTATATGGGACTATGTGATATCTATCCAGTCCGGAACTATGAATAACCCTAGGAAGATAAATTTCCATTATTCATATAAGGGGAAGGATCATAGTTATTGGGTTAACTTTTTCCATACCCGGGCAGCTTGACTGGATGCACCTGCTATTGCAATATTCGTACAGTGTATATGTTTTCTATTGATTTTGTCTCTATTCATGTTTGTTATATTGTTGTATTTATGTGACTTGATTTTGCCAAATAAATAATAATAGAATAATGATAATAAATTTGAATGTAATCAAGATGTGTAGAATAATGCATTTACTATATATTATTCTTCAGGTTTGAGCAAGATATGCAGTCCTACACACCTGTTGCTTCACAAGCTTTCCTTGCGATGTCATCGGTATCCATTCCAAGCAATCAGGTTTGTAATTATTCACCTTTGCTTTTGAATTTATCAAAAGATAATGTCATCATATTTTTTCTTCTTCCTGCGATCCAATCTTCAAGGAAATGGCAATTATATTAGATATAGAAATTAAAACAAATATCATCTTCCTGGGCCCCATTTCACAAAATTTGTCATCAGTGACAAATGACAGTCTTTGTTATAAACTACTGAAATACTTGCTTCTGATTATCCGCAGATTTGTCACTAATTAGTGTCATTTGTCATTGAAAAAGGCTTTGTGAAACAGGTCTCTGGTGTAGGTTCTCAATGATGATAAGCATGCTATCAACCAGAATTTCAATGCATTTGAACTTCTAGTCAGAGTAAAAGCCTAATCGGCTTCAAGTCATAGACAATCGCACTACTGGTATGACATCACTACGATTATGAGCTGAAACGGCTATCTGCTATCCATCCCAGAAGGAATCGTGAAATGTAATGACATTTCAATTTTATTAATCATATAACTAATCAAATCGTCAATCATTAAGAATTTACAAGTTTAAATGTTCATATCAAATGCTATTACAGATTTATCCGAAATTGGGTGGTAGTTGGATCGTATACTCTCCATCTTGATATCAAGTTGATTTTGATAAAGGCTCCGTAATTGAGGAAACAGATTAGTGAAAGTTTCAGAAAAATCCAATAAAAGAACAACATTAAATATTTGTAAGGTTTTAATCCATCAATTACAAAGTGGCAACTCAGTGCATACTTTATGAGCATTCCTCCGAATTGCCTTGTATAGTGATATTTTCTTAAATTTCCATTTTCTTGGTAATTGAACGCTTAATTCTGTTTTGTCAATGGTTGTTTAAAAGACATATATATATATAATAACGGGGTAAATGATTTTAGTGTGGATGAATAAATTATTAATTTCTTTAGAGGCAACATGGAATGAAATTACGTACATGTAATCACTGTTTGCGTGTACAAATTGAAAAATGTTAGTTGACTTTTTGGGACCTTCATTAGCATTGGTTCTTTTCATATACATCTACTTTTTTTAGTGATGAAAAAGTGATAAATACCAGTATTCAGCGCCGATTTGAGGACAAAAATCTGATTATTTAGACCTTTAGAACATTTTGAACTGCTTTGGGTTTTAAGCAAAAACAATTTCCAGAATAATCATTAAATCATCTTTTGCTCTTTTTCCTTTCAGAGTGATGGAGCTAACATTCCCCCACCATCTCTCATGGAGCATCCACCTCTAGCAGCTTACACCAATAGCATACTAACGGGACTGAATGATCTCAGGCTGTGCGCTCCTGTAGCAGTAGCTCACCATGTGTCTCAGTCACTACAGCAATCGCTCAACACCATAGTCAACGCTATTGTTGCCTTTCATAGGTAAGTTCAATGGTGTATTTAAAACCATTAGTTAGTCCAAGAAGAGACTGTCCATGAGAAGATTTGTGTTAAAGATAAAGACCAGTTTTGGTCATGCGATTGCATCATGAAAGAAACGTTGTGGAATAGCTCAGAACAGGTTGATCATCTAGCATATAAGTATTGATGTGTACTGCAAGGTTCGGGAATCATCAAAATGATAAGAAATTTGGCCCAGTCTTGGTAAAGTTATAAGCACTGTACACAGAAAGATGTATATGGGACTACGCGACACTTGCGCGATATCTATCCGGTCCATCACATATTAGTCAAAACATATTCTTTCACATGATTGGTAATAAGAGCTTCCATTTCCTTTTTTGAGAGGGGAGCGTTTCCAAAACTGGTCTATACCTTTAAAGCCTGTAATTAGAAGCTTTAGGCAAACACCAATAGCTTACTAAATCCTTTTTTCTTTCTTTCACAGAGCGGAGGAGAGTACATTCAACCAGCGCGAGCAGGAGCAGTTTATCTCATTCTGTGAGTCAGCTAGCAACCAGATGGTCCCTTTCCTCAATCGATGTCTAATCTCATTGTTTCCACCGTCAAGCATCGCTCAGACGCTAGGCCTCTCTACCATTGAACTACAAAAGATGGTAAGAGGAAGTGAATCTATCATGATATGTTAACCATTAATGGGGTGGGGTTATTTTGGTGCTCTCACAGCTCAGAAATTTCTGCACATTTTGTATCCTTTTTGCTAAATAACCATATTGTGTTTCAAGCCAAGAATTTAAAAAAGGAAATTAAGCTTTAAAATCCTTAGATTCGCAACAAGTTGAAAAGATAAAAGTTGATTTTTTTTTTCCTCAACTTTTTGACCAATTTTTTTAATGCATGTATAGTGCTTTCAAAGACGTGTCATTTTTTTAGAATTTTTAGATGTTGCATGTTGATTGCGTGTCTAAAGCTCACAGTCAAAAAGCTGCTCTTCTAGAATTGCATATTGCTTCTTTTCTTTTTTTCTTTTTTTTAAAGTGTGGTATTTGCAAGTTTTTCAGTTGCGAAACATTCATTTCCCAAAGTATCTCGCTATCCTCCATCACGGAAATGTGTAGTGGGACTGTGACTTCAGTCGTGCAGTGCATGCAATTATGAAATACATTCTTATGAAACCCGTAATGCTGGTAATTTTCATTTTCCTAAAATCCGTACAAATGTTTCAAAAAATACAATTTTTTTCAAAGGGCCAGTTTTATGGAAAAATATCCCATTTAATATAAAAAAACTCTACTTCACTGAATATTTTTAAACAAATGTATAAATCCCATCTTTTATTATTGTATTCAATCTCAAAATAAATGATGTTACGTTTCAGTTAATGCACTTTTTAATGTATTCCCCCTCCCCTTCCCTTCTTCCTTTTTTTGTTTTCTTCTTTTGTATTGGTGTTTAGATTCTCTCGGCTTTCCTTTTCCTTTTTTCTTTTCTCAACAATACAATGTATACTGTTTAAGGGGTTGACGTTGATAAGGCTAATTGCCCTTTTTGTTAACCCCACATTCACATAATATTTTGTTTGCTCCTTCCCTCTGTATTTTTCTTGTAATCAATCTTTTATCTGTATACCATGTTTATATGTTTTGATGTTTTTATGGAGAATGAAATAAATAAAATGAAATGAAGTGAAAATAGACCAGAAGTTAGTGTCTCTGCAAAAATATCCTGGGTGACGATGACGCGATGCATTATGGGCCCGTTTTACCCTATTTGCATTTTGGAGAATTTCTTAGTGACAAAAGTGTATTCACAAACGACTAGCATTTCATTTCTGAATGTCTCCTATGCTCAGGGCCATGTGGGATCTCTAGACGTTGCATCGATCGTGGAGTCATTACGATTGCTGATACCACAAAAGGAGGAACCCGTCAAAGAGGAGGAGAAGGAGGAGGAGAGGGAAGAGTTAAAGATTGATAGTAAGATTCCTGTGATTCCTGAAGTAGCTGAAGAGCAGGCAGAGCAAAATGGTAAGTTTTTGATTTTTTCATTTGCAAATTCTTTTTTTATCTTAATTTTTGGTTTAGTTGTCGAATCGACTTAAGTGATTGCAATCACCTGAGAAACTGCTGATTTTCAGACCCTTTTACCGAAAGGAGATACATTTTGTGCTGCACAAATATTCAATCAGTTTAATTTTGGCCATTACAAGTAGTGGGTTATTGATGTAGTCAAATGCTCATGTACCTGTTACGGCTCATTTTATGTAATTATTACCAAATAAAAAAAGATGTAAGTCTGTCACTCAATAGTGTCTGACAGTGAAGTCTAGAAGGTAAACATGTTTCCTTGCATAATTTAGATACGAGGACACTGCTAATGTTTATTCTTACTTTGATGAATGTAATATGCACACATGTCAAGTTTCTTATCACTTTTCAGTATTAAGTGATGTATGGCATGTACAGTCAAACCTGTCTACAGCGACCACCCAAGGTATACACAAAAAATTGTCTTTATAGATAGGTGGTCTTTGTAGACAGGTTCCTTTAGTACATGTTTTAATGAGAACCCTTTTTCAAGGGAAACAAAACATGTGCATGTTCTAGACAGGTGGTCTTTGTAGACAGGTGGTTACTAAAGCAGGTGTGACTACTACTTTCTGATGTCTTCTGTATACATTGTTCTTTTCAGATGAGCTCACTCAAGGATCCCAAGGAGAGTTAGAGGCGACAGCAGACCTGTCCGGCGGACCGGTGGCGTCACCGGAGCCATCCACAGAGGCATCATCGGAGGCACCAACAAGGACAGAGACGGCAGAGGAAGCTCTCAACACATGATGCACAAATGTACAGGATTAATGTTTGGACTGGAGAATTGTGCATTAGCATTTAATGTGAAAATTCAAACTTGTAAAAACTTAAAAGACCAAGGATCTGAAAAGTAAAAGGATTAATAGAATATTAATTTCAATGGATGTCAAGCTTCCTTTGGGGAGGAAAAGCTTAATTGGCTTAGAATCATAGTGACGTCTGACCAGGGGGGTGTTTCATAAAGAGTTTGTTAAGTTACGCATGACTTTACGAATGACTTGTATATGAAGTGCCAGATAGGTTGCCCAAATTTTTTTCTGATATTTCTAATAAACTCAATTAAATTATGGCAAAAAATATACTTTGCATTAAAAATGGTTGTTATAATAAGAATGTCAATCTACATCTTCATAGTTCAACTTAATAAATAATAATCAATAATGATTGAGCATCCCATTTGGCTTCTAATATATATACAAGTCGTTTGTAAAGTCATGCGTAACTTTACGAACAGCTTTATGAAACATCCCCCAGTAGAGACAGTAGAGAAAGGTCTCAAATCATGATACAGAAATGTACAGGATCAATGTGTGGACTTGAGAACTTGGAACTGAGCCTTCCATTACCCAGAAAGTTACGGTATTCACTTCTGATCCCGTTTTTAGGTTAGGCTCATTCTCTCGTGATGCTTGAAAACATGGCTTTTATTTTATTCCTTTATAATGATGTGAGTGTACTACTACTAGGTCGAGCATACTGGCATTGATTTGACAAGTTTTTTTCATTCAGCTCTATTCTCCATGATCTTTGGGAGTTCCTGCCTTGGTAGAATGCCTTGGTGTCTGTTTCTAGTGAGTGTAATATGCTTCATATTGCTGTATCATCATGGTCCTTCTGTACTACAGTGTATTTATCATTAGACAGATATATCAAAGGCATCACAATTATTAACTGTTTCCAGCGTAAGATTAATCTATACATGTGTTAACTAGGTTGTCATGGAGTAGACCATGGGCCGAGGCATGAAATTGTGCTTAGTTTTGAACCAGTACCTCCACAATTCTTTTCAGCACACGCTTGAACTTGAGTCTATAGCCCCAATTGGCTTGATGAGCTCTTTAAGCTCTTAGTTCCTGTATGTTTACAAAGCCATGTTGTACAGTAGTTTATTTTGAACACACTTGAAACAGTACCTCCACAATTTTTTTCAGCACACGCTTGAACTTGAGTCTAGCCCCAATTGGCTTGATTAGCTCTTTAAGCTCTTAGTTCCTGTATGTTCACAAAGCCATGTTGTACAGTAGTTTATTTTGTACACACTTGAAACAGTATACCACCACAATTCTTTTCAGCACACGCTTGAACTTGAGTCTAGCCCGAATTGGCTTGATTAGCTCTTTAAGCTCTTAGTTCCTGTATGTTTACAAAGCCATGTTGTACAGTAGTTTATTTTGAACACACTTGAAACAGTACCTCCACAATTTTTTTCAGCACACGCTTGAACTTGAGTCTAGCCCGAATTGGCTTGATTAGCTCTTTAAGCTCTTAGTTCCTGTATGTTCACAAAGCCATGTTGTACAGTAGTTTATTTTGTACACACTTGAAACACTTGATAAGAGTTAAGAATACAAATGTTGCATTGCCAGCCAAAGAAATCCTCTGACGGATCATCATAGATTTGGGAGGAAATACCAGCACAAATGATGTGAAGCCATTGGTTACATTAAGTACACTTCAATCCCTTTTGATTATTTTTAACAGGTTTCATACAACAGGCACATGGGTAATTGTAGGCGTTAAAGACCATACGTAAACACTTCAAATTACAATTTTTAAAAAAAAGATTGAATTAAAAAAAAATTAAAATACAGTCAGTTCGAGTTCTTCAATTTACTTTTAAAAGATCGGTTAGGAATAAGGAGATCAACTGATCGTAGACCATGTCATTGTATCTGCAAAGAATTAATTCACTTATAGCAGTGCATGATGAGTGGCGTGAAAAAGAAAATTTGTTTGGTATTTTCAATCGTTGGTTGTCATTATATGCACTAACCCGTTCGTCGAGAGCTGTCTGTAGAGCGATTAACGATCCGAGAAAACCTATTGCTGCGGAGATGTAGAGCTCGTTGGTCGGATTAGTTCCATGGTTACTCGACGAGTGGGTCACTGTATCCTTCCTCGGGCTTAGTGATGCGTGAACCACAGACCAGCTATACACACAGGACCTGTCAATAAGAAGATTACGTCTATACACGCACATTGCGATTACACAGGCATGAACTTTAGGCGACTTAAAAGGTCTCCTCCAACAAAAGAGGAGGGGCTAACTGAATAATAGAGAGGATTCATCCACACCAGCTTATCGTTGAGACGAGCGCTTAGTCCATTCTTGTAGGATGATGGCTAATGACGAAATATTCAAGCTGCTTGGCAGAAAACCCCTGTTGAGCCAGCTATAGGTTGAAGATGTTGTCAACAGCATTGCAGATGAGGACTATGACGGTGTTCTGCACACTGTTGGGTCTTGACACGTTGCATATTTGGAGCATCATTTTGAAGGAGAAACCTCCCTTATCCCCTCCTACCTTCAGCCATACTTCCCCTCCTGTTTCCTCAAAGGATTGAAAGTTCAGCCTGTGAAGAAAAATATTGTACCATTCTTGTGGTTGTTTTGAGTATTAATTCTTTCCACTTTCTTGTGGACCCCCCAAAAATTTACTAGCCCCAGGGCAAAAATTCTTTTATTTTATGAGTAAACTTTTTAGTATTCAAAATATCACTTTCTCTTGATAAAACCTGAGATTTTACATGAAGCATGACATGAAAGACAACAAGATCTTTCCAATTTTGTCAGGTCAAAAATCTGCTTGCCCAATCGGGTCACCAAAGTATGACTTTAATACATTTTTGCTGGCCCAAAGTGCAATTTCACTGGTCCCGGGCCACTGCGAGTGTCGAGCCTTGCATTATGTATCCAATTTTGCATCCATTTGAATTCTTACCTCTCCATTAGCTTCTGCTCGACTGGAGACAAGCTTTCCTTAAGGTCCTTGTGGATGTGGTCGTCCTTGGTTTGTCGGTTAAGGAAACTCTTGGTTCTTATCCGGGCCACCTCTCATCCACTTCGCTTGTTGAACACCGTACATGCAACGAAAATGGCGTTTGCCAGTTTCCTCCAGTCTGTGGAGGAGGATGATGTGTGGAGTTTGGCCGTCCCATCCACAATGGCCTTTTCCGTGAATGCCAAAAGCCTTCGTAGGTCTGCCGTGCTTGGCAGATCTTGTGCACGGAAGAAGACCCTCTCTTTGAGGGCTTGGCTGTTGATCCATCCTGATGAGAAATTTGGGTCAGGCTGGGTGGGAGGTATTTTGGCGGAACCAGCGCAGGGTTTACAGGTTAAACGATGAGTGTTAGCTTAGCAGATGGCTGTGGATTCTTCCTCAGATATCCCAAGATCGATGAAGACTTTCCTTAATTTTGAGTAGATATTTTCATCTCTCGTAGCTTGCATTCCATAAAACAACTGATTTGACTTCCTAATGTATAGTTCCACGAGAAGGAGTTTCCTCTCAATTCCTGTAGCATCTTCTTCAATCCTAAAGGCACGGTCCGATGTATCAGTTAATGCCAGCTAAGATAACAAATATACTGTATACATACCACAGTCCATAGTCACTGCTCTTGCATACTCCGTGCCAGAGAAAAGCTGTGATTGTTGGATTTCAGTCAGTGCCAAACTGAGGAATTCTCTTGAAGGCGCACCATTGTCTATGCCGAACTCTGTATCAAACTGGACATTCAGCTTGGCACAAGGGTTGAAACGCTGTTTTTGGAATCCTCTAAATCCACTGTCAAGGACATCGCTCCTCTGGACATTGACAAGCTTTGAGGTTGAGGGGAGCTCTTCATCACACTGGCTGGCAAGTCTTGGAGGGATCTGATAAGGGAAATTAATGCACATTCATGATCATGAAGGTCTTTTCTTTGCACAAATTACTAAATATTAAAACTACTAAAAGCTACTAATTTGCCATCAAAGTCGGAATGCAACCCAGTGACCCCGACCTGTTCTCATGGGGACTGCTCAAACAAAATGCATGCTGGGAATCTTGTTGGCCCTTGTTTCCATGAGCCAATCGTGCTCTGCACAGGTATGCCTCTAGAAACATGGTCGGCAGGGTTTATATTTCCTGGCACATATCTCCATTCGTCTGGATTTGATGCACTCTGGATTTCTCCATTCCTGGCTGATACAAATGGCTTGAACACTTGTGTGATCAGGCTGTCTGCCATTAACACTGTCTCCTCAAATACAAGGCTCATGTTCCTTCTTGATTGTCGTGGAGAGCCTAGTTTAATAGTATGACTAGGTTATAATCAACAATGTTTTTTTTCTCTCTGTATCCTCAATATTTTGTTCCTGCACAAAAGAAATCAAATGGAATATGCATGAATCATAGAGCAATCAAGCAATGCTTATTAAACATGCAGGATACTATCATCATTATTTTCAAATAAACAAGATATGTAAATAGTAGACAGAGACAACTGTACCTCTATGTTTTTTTGCTAGTAGTTCTACCTCAGCAGAAAACCCCTGTAGAGCCAGCTGTAGATTGAATAATTATGCTGTCAACAGCATTAAAGATGAGGACTATGATGGTGTACTGCACACTACTAGGTCTTGACACGTTGCATATTTGGATCATCATTTTAAAGGAGAAACCTCCCTGATCCCCTCCTACCTTCAGCCATACTTCCCCTCCTGTTTCCTCAAAGGATTGAAAGTTCAGCCTGTGAAGAAAAATATTGTACCATTCTTGAGGTTGTTTTGAGTATTCTTTCCCCTTTCTTGTGGACCCCCTAAAAATTTACTGGCCCCAGGGCAAAAATTCTATATTTTATGAGTAAACTTTTTACTTTTTAAAATATCACTTTTTCTTGATAAAACCTGAGATTTTACATGAAGCATGACATGAAAGGAAACAAGATCTTTCCAATTTTGTCAGGTCAAAAATCTGCTTGCCCAATCGGGTCTCCAAAGTATGACTTTAATACATTTTTGCTGGCCCGAAGTGCAATTTTACTGGTCCCGGGCCACTGCGAGTGCATTATTCAATTTTGCGTCAATTTGAATTCTTACCTCTCCATCAGCTTCTGCTCGACTGGAGACAAGCTTTCCTTTAGGTCCTTGTGGATGTGGTCCTCCTTGGTTTGTCTGGTACTGAAACTCTTGGTTCTTATCCGGGCCACCTCTCCTCCACGTCGCTTATTAAATACTGTACAAGCAACGAAAATGGCGTTTGCCGTGCAATTGTTGATTCTTACCTCTCCATCAGCTTCTGCTCGACTGGAGACAAGCTTTCCTTTAGGTCCTTGTGGATGTGGTCGTCCTTGGTTTGTCGGTTAAGGAAACTCTTGGTCCTAATCCTGGCCACCTCTCCTCCGCGTCGCTTGTTGAAGACCGTAGAGGCAACTAAAATGGCGTTTGCCAATTTTATCCAGTTTGCAGAGGAGGATGATGTGTGCAGTTTGGCCGTCCCATCCACAATGGCCTTTTCCGTGAATGCCAAAAGCCTTCGTAAGTCTGCCGTGCTTGGCAGATCTTGTGCACGGAAGAAGACCCTCTCTTTGATGGCTTGGCGGGCAGGGCTTGCAATAAGGTCTGTCCACTCTGCCTCGAACAGTTCCTTAAAGTTATCGGCATCCTGCTTCTGCGAGTGCATTATTCAATTTTGCGTCAATTTGAATTCTTACCTCTCCATCAGCTTCTGCTCGACTGGAGACAAGCTTTCCTTTAGGTCCTTGTTGATGTGGTCGTCCTTGGTTTGTCGGTTAAGGAAACTCTTGGTTCTTATCCGGGCCATCTCTCCTCCACGTCGCTTATTAAATACTGTACAAGCAACGAAAATGGCGTTTGCCAGTTTCCTCCAGTCTGTGGAGGAGGATGATGTGTGCAGTTTGGCCGTCCCATCCACAATGGCCTTTTCCGTGAATGCCAAAAGCCTTCGTAAGTCTGCCGTGCTTGGCAGATCTTGTGCACGGAAGAAGACCCTCTCTTTGATGGCTTGGCGGGCAGGGCTTGCAATAAGGTCTGTCCACTCTGCCTCGAACAGTCCCTTAAAGTTATCGGCATCCTGCTTCTGTGAGTGCATTATTCAATTTTGCGTCAATTTGAATTCTTACCTCTCCATCAGCTTCTGCTCGACTGGAGACAAGCTTTCCTTTAGGTCCTTGTTGATGTGGTCGTCCTTGGTTTGTCGGTTAAGGAAACTCTTGGTTCTTATCCGGGCCATCTCTCCTCCACGTCGCTTATTAAATACTGTACAAGCAACGAAAATGGCGTTTGCCAGTTTCCTCCAGTCTGTGGAGGAGGATGATGTGTGCAGTTTGGCCGTCCCATCCACAATGGCCTTTTCCGTGAATGCCAAAAGCCTTCGTAAGTCTGCCGTGCTTGGCAGATCTTGTGCACGGAAGAAGACCCTCTCTTTGATGGCTTGGCGGGCAGGGCTTGCAATAAGGTCTGTCCACTCTGCCTCGAACAGTCCCTTAAAGTTATCGGCATCCTGCTTCTGTGAGTGCATTATTCAATTTTGCGTCAATTTGAATTCTTACCTCTCCATCAGCTTCTGCTCGACTGGAGACAAGCTTTCCTTTAGGTCCTTGTGGATGTGGTCGTCCTTGGTTTGTCGGTTAAGGAAACTCTTGGTTCTTATCCGGGCCACCTCTCCTCCACGTCGCTTATTAAATACTGTACAAGCAACGAAAATGGCGTTTGCCAATTTCCTCCAGTCTGTGGAGGAGGATGATGTGTGCAGTTTGGCCGTCCCATCCACAATGGCCTTTTCAGTGAATGCCGTGCTTGGCAGATCTTGTGCAAGGAAGAAGACCCTCTCTTTGAGGGCTTAGCGGGCAGGGCTTGCTATAAGGTCTGTCCACTCTGCCTCAAACAGTTCTTTAAAGTTATCGGCATCCTGCTTCTTTCTTGTGTCCCCCAACCGGATACACTGCCCCCTCTTGATCTGGCAACACTTTATAATACTGTGCCCGATGTGGATGCCAAGGGATGGGCTCTTCGTGAGCGTAACACCACTCATCGTTTGGTCTTCCTGAGGTATGCAAACCAGTTAGTCCTGTAGAAGTTTTCCAGACCTGGAAAAGTTGATAAGTACAAGGTTTTTTTGTTGATTTGTGTTCTAGATGGGTATTGAAGTAAAGTCAGCTTGGTTGCCAGCTTGGCAACCTTGGGCAACTTTTTTAATAGCCATATTAGCATAATAATCTAATTAGCATATGTGCAATATGTTATAATGTCGCTAATCTCAATCCAGGAAGCCTGAAAACATGGATAATACGACTTTTCAAGGGTTTTCTATTACAAGGAATTCATTTATGACACCAATTTTTATTTTATAAGTAATACAATTGTCTTAAATAGCATAATTAGCATAATATGTACAATATATGGACTTCATTGTCATTGTTTATCTATAAAGCCTAAAAATGGTGCAATGCAGCATTGTAAATCACTTTTGAAAGATTAATCATTAATTCATGAGAAGATAATCCATGTATATGTAGTATAATTAGCCTAATTAGCATAATAATCTAATTAGCATATATGTGCAATATGTAATAATGTTGCTAATCTTAATCCAGGAAGCCTGAAAATATGGATATGACTTTTCAAGGGTTGTCTATGATGAGGAATTCATTTATGACACCAGTTTTTTTATTCCATGTAATGCAACTGTCTTAAATAGCACAATGAGCATAATGAGCTAATAAGCATGCGTACAATATATGGACTTCATTGTCATTGCTTATCTATAAAGCCTAAAAATGGTGCAATGCAACATTGTAAATCACTTTTGAAAGACTAATCATTAATTCACGAGAAGATATTCCATGTAGATGTAGTATAATTAGCCTAATTAGCGTAACAATCTAATCAGCATATATGTGCAATACGTAATGATGTTGTTAATCTTAATCCAGGAAGCCTGAAAACATGGATAATATGACTTTTCCAAGAATTCTGATTTGGTAAACATAGACAGATTGTGGTTCGCACTGTTGTATTCAAAATCCCTGGCGTACGTACTTACCTGTCTCACCACATCATCAATTCCATCACTATCATCTACTTTAACCATCTTCAATGTGTTTCCGACAGTCTCTCTAATCCAATGACTGAAGCCCAACCTTCAATGCGTATGATGACCCCGTCATTTCCTAAACATTTCATGAGGTTCGACAACATTGCCTTGCAACCAAGATAACCACCACATTGGACATACAATTTGTGAAGCTAAATAGAGTCCCAAATAATTGATATTCTACATATGCTAATAACGCTTATTAGTACAATAATCACATATTAAGCCAATTGCATTACTTAAAATAAAAACTGGTATCAAAACTGAATCCCTCGTCATGGAAAACCCTGGAAAAGTCATATTATCCATGTTTTCAGTCTACCTGGATTAAGATTAGCAACATTATTACATATTGCACTTACAGTATATATGCTAATTAGGCTAATTATATGACACCTACATGGAATATCTTCTAATGAATTAATGTGTAGTCTTTCAAAAGGTCATTTACAATGTTGCATTGCACCATTTTTAGGCTGTAAAGATAAGCAATGACAATAAAGTCCATATATTGTACATATTATGCTAATTATGCTATTTAAGACAATTGTATTACTTAAAAATTAAAATTGGTGTCATAAACAAATTCCTCGTCATGGAAAATCCTTGAAAAGTCACATTATCCATGTTTTCAGGCTTCCTGGATTAAGATTAGCAACATTATTACATATTGCACATATATGCTAATTAGATTATTATGCTAATTAGGCTAATTATACTACATATACATGGAATATCTTCTCATGAATTAATGATTAATCTTTCAAAAGTGATTTACAATGTTGCATTGCACTATTTTTAGGCTTTATAGATAAACAATGACGATTAAGTCCATATATTGTACATATGATGCTAATTATGCTATTTAAGACAATTGTTTTACTTAAAAATAAAAATTGGTGTCATAAATGAATTCCTTGTAATAGAAAACCCTTGAAAAGTCGTATTATCCATGTTTTCAGGCTTCCTGGATTAAGATTCGCAACATTATCACATATTGCACATGTATGCTAATTTGATTGTTATGCTAATTAGGCTATATATACTACATAAACATGGTATATCTTCTAATTAATTAATGATTAATCTTTCAAAAGTGATTTACAATGTTGCATTGCACCATTTTTAGGCTTTATAGACAAACAATGACAATGAAGTCCACATATTGTACATATTATGCTAATTATGCTATTTAAGACAATTGTATTACTTAAAAATAAAAAATTGGTGTCATAAATGAATTCCTTGTAATAGAAAACCCTTGAAAAGTCGTATTATCCATGTTTTCAGGCTTCCTGGATTGAGATTAGCAACATTTTAACATATTGCACATATGCTAATTAGATTATTATGCTAATATGGCTATTAAAAACGTTGCCCAAGGTTGCTAAGCTGGCAACCAAGCTGAATTTACTTCAATACCAATCTAGAACACAAATCAACAAAAAAACCTTGTACTTATCAACTTTTCCAGGTCATGTACATGGTATATGGTACCGTCTACCGGACTAAGTCATGTTGCTTCAACAACTGTGTCAAAGTTCCTCCCTCCTATGCATTCGTCAAGTGATAGTTTCCTGTTGGCGATTTCACTTGCTTTTACCACAAGACGGCCAAGCTGCCTCATGCGTTGGCCGATCTCGTTTTTTCTGGCTGCCCCCCTCCTTTCAAGTAGCATGGCCCCAAATCTGAGGATGAGAGGATCTTTTTTTACCGCATCTACTGTTCGCTCATCCCCCCTCTCTCTCATGCTGCTGACGATGACACGCCATACCCTCTCGCTGGTATTCAAGGAGGCTCCGTCGAGCAACATCCTTGCTTGCGCAATTGTGGAACTGCTGTTGTCCTCATGCTCGGTGGAATTGGGAGATGTGGCGTGACGGCCATTCCTTACATGCCTCCACATCTCTCCTGGACTGACAAAGCCGAGGCACTGGATGCATGGAAGAAAATCCTCCACTACCCTCTGCTTTGTTGGCCTCCTGAGAATGAACAATTCTCCTTGTTTTTTGTCCAGAATTGAGAGGTTGTGCTAGAAGTTGCCCATAAGTCTCAGTTTCTCAAATCCACAATCCTTTTTTTTGTGGGGGAGGGCAATGAGGCTCATCCGCTGTACTTTGAGGCTACGGAAATGGCTTCTTGTTCCATAAGCTCTCGATGAATTCACTGCAATGGTAATCCTCAATCTCTGATTGGACTGCAACATAATATTTTCCCTGCGTCTCGTATGAATGATTCATAAAAGTTGACATCTTGGCTGCATCGTAAGGAGCAAGGCATTCTCTGGTCTCACCATTTTAAATGGGCATAAAAAGTGATCAATAAAACAGGAATAGAAAAAGACTACAACTTATGATGAATTTAATATTTGGTAAAACTGGAATATAACGCCAATTTTTAAAGCATTTAATGACAGCTTTCAAAGGCAAATATATTCAGGGTATAATTTTTACTATATACTGATTAGGTTTGTCGGTCGTGGAAACACTGGTTCCTAATCCGGGCCACCTCTCCCCTACGTCGCTTGTTGAAGACCGTAGAGGCAACAAATATGGTGTTTGCCAATTTCCTCCAGTCTGCAGAGGACGATGACATGTGGAGTTTGGCCGTCCCATCCACAATGGCCTTTTCGGTGTACGCCAAAAGCCTTCGTAAGTCAGCCGTGCTCGGCAGATCTTGTACACGAAAGAAGACCTTTTCTTTGAGGGCTTGGCAGGCAGGGCTAGTATTAGGTCTGTCCACTCTGCCTCGAACAGTTCCTTAAAGTTATTGGCATCCTGCTTCTTTCTTGAATCCCCCAACCGGATACACTGCCCCCTCTTAATCTGGCATCACTTTATTAAACTGTGCCCGATGTGGATGCCTAGGGATGGGCTCTTCGTGAGGCTTACACCACTCATGGTTCGGTCTTCTTGAGGTTGGCAAAGCAGTTGTGTTGCTTCAACTACTATGTCGAAGTTCCTCCCTCCTAAAGCATTCGTCAAGTGATCTCTTCTTGTTGGCGATTTCGCTTGCCTTTACTACAAGACGGCCAAGCTGCCTCATTCGTTGGCCGATCTCATTTTTTTTGGCTGCCCCCCTCCTGTCTAGCAGCATCGCCCCAAATCTGAGGATGAGTGGACCCTTCCTGACTGCATCTACTGTTCGCTCATCCCCCCTCTCCCTCATGCTGTTGACGATGACACACCATACCCTTTCGCTGGTATCCAAGGAGGCTCCGTCAAGCAACATTCTTGCCTGCGCAATTGTAGAAGTGCAGTTATTCTCGGGCTCGGTGGTATTTGTCAATGTGGCGTGACGGCAATTCCTCACATGCCTCCACATCTCTCCTAGGCTGACAAAGCCCAGACAGTGGATGCAGGGAAGAAAATCCTCCACCACCCTTGGCTCAGCTGGCCTCCTGAGATCGAACCATTCTCCTTGCTTTTTATCCAGAATTGAGAGATTGTGCTGGAAATCGCCCAGAAGTCTCAGCTTCTCAAAACCACAATCATTTTTTTTGTAGGGGATGGCAATGAGGCAGGCGACCTGAGGCTCATCCGAGTGCTGTACTTTGAGGCTACGGAAATGGCGTTTGCCAATTTTGTCCAGTCTGCAGAGGACGATGACGTGTGGAATTTGGCCGTCCCAGGTTTTTCAGGGCTCAGTGTGGAACTGGCTCCTGACTGAAAGCTTTCTTTGCTAACATATGTGTTATTATAGACACTTTAAACTACCTTCTTGCTCCACAAGCCCTCAATGAATTCACTGCAATGGTAGTTTTCCATCTCCGTTTGGGCAGCAACATAGTACTTGCCCTGGGTCTCGTATGAATGGTTCATAAATGTATTTATGTCAGTTTTTAAAGGAATATTTGTAAACTCATCGCAATTCGGCTATGCCGCAATGATGTTTTTCATTAATAAACCAGTTATCTATCCATCTATCTATCTATAAAACTCGGCATCTTGGCCGCATCGTTAGGAGCAAGGCATTCTCTGGTCTCACCATTTTAAATGTGCATAAAAAGTGATCAATAAACCAGAAATAGAAAGACGACTGCAACTTATGAATTGAAAATTTGGTAAAACTGCAATATAATGCCAATTTTCAAAGCATTTAATGACAGTTTTCAAAGGCAAATATATTTAGGGTATCATTTTTACTATATACTGATTAGGTTTGTCGGTCGTAGAAACACTGGTTCCTAATCCGGGCCACCTCTCCCCTACGTCGCTTGTTGAAGACCGTAGAGGCAACAAAAATGGCGTTTGCCAATTTCCTCCAGTCTGTAGAGGAGGAGGATGTGTGGAGTTTGGCCGTCCCATCCACAATGGCCTTTTCCGTGAATGCCAAAAGCCTTCGTAAGTCTGCCGTGCTTGGCAGATCTTGTGCACGGAAGGAGACCCTCTCTTTGAGGGCTTGGCGGGCAGGGCTTGCAATAAGGTCTGTCCACTCTGCCTCGAACAGTTCCTTAAAGTTATCGGCATCCTGCTTCTTTCTTGTGTCCCCCAACCAGATATACTGCCCCCTCTTAATCTGGCAACACTTTATGATACTGTGCCCGATGTGGATGCCAAGGGATGGGCTCTTCGTGAGCGTAACACCACTCATCGTTTGGTCTTCCTGAGGTTTGCAAAGCAGTCGTGTTGCTTCAACAACTGTGTCGAAGTACCTCCCTCCAATGCACTCGTCAAGTGAAAGTTTCCTGCAGGCGACTTCACTTGATTTCACCACAAGACGGCCAAGCTGCCTCATGCGTTGGCTGATCTCATTTTTTCTGGCTGCCCCCCTCCTGTAAAGCAGCATCGCACCAAATCTAAGGATGAGAGGATCCTTCTTGACCACATCTACTGTTCGCTCATCCCCCCTCTCCCTCATGTTGTCGACGATAACACGACATACCCTTTCGCTGGTATCCAAGGAGGCTCCGTCGAGCAACATCCTTGCTTGCACAATTGTGGAACTGCTGTTGTCCTCAGGCTCGGTGGAATTGGGAGATGTGGCGTGACGGCAATTCCTTACATGCCTCCACATCTCTCCTAGGCTGACAAAGCCGAGGCAGTGGATGCATGGAAGAAAATCCTCCACTACCCTCGGCTTTGCTGGCCTCCTGAGGACAAACAATTCTCCTTGTTTTTTGTCCAGAATTGAGAGGTTGTGCTGGAAGTTGCCCATAAGTCTCAGTTTCTCAAAACCACAATCCTTTTTTTTGTGGGGGAGGGCAATGAGGCTCATCCGAGTGCTGTACTTTGAGGCTACGGAAATGGCGTTTGCCAATTTTCTCTAGTCTGCAGAGGGCGATGATGTGTGGAGTTTGGCCGTCCCAGGGTTTTCAGGGCTCAGTGTGTAACTGGCTCCTGACTGAAAGCTTTCTTTGCTAACATGTGTTATTATAGACACTTTAAACTACCTTCTTGTTTCATAAGCCCTCAATGAATTCACTGCAATGGTAATTCTCAATCTCTGATTGGACTGCAACATAATATTTTCCCTGCGTCTCGTATGAATGATTCATAAAAAGTTGCCATCTTGGCTGCATCGTATGGAGCAAGGCATTCTCTGGTCTCACCATTTTAAATGGGCATAAAAAAGGGATCAATTAAACAGGAATAGAAAAAGACTGCAACTTATGATGAATTGAAAATTTGGTAAAACTGCAATATAACGCCAATTTTCAAGGCATTTAATGACAGCTTTCAAAGGTAAATATATTTAGGGTATAATTTTTACTATATACTGATTAGGTTTGTCGGTCGTGGAAACACTGGTTCCTAATCCGGGCCACCTCTCCCCTACAACGCTTGTTGAAGACCGTAGAGGCAACAAAAATGGCTTTTGCCAATTTCCTCCAGTCTGTGGAGGAGGATGATGTGTGGAGTTTGGCCATCCCATCCACAATGGCCTTTTCAGTGAATGCCAAAAGCCTTTGTAAGTCTGCCGTGCTTGGCAGATCTTGTGCACAGAAGGAGACCCTCTCTTTGAGGGCTTGGTGAGCAGGGCTTGCTATAAGGTCTGTCCACTCTGCCTCGAACAGTTCCTTAAAGTTATCGACATCCTGCTTCTTTCTTGTGTCCCCCAACCAGATATACTGCCCCCTCTTAATCTGGCAACACTTTATGATACTGTGCCCGATGTGGATGCCAAGGGATGGGCTCTTCGTGAGCGTAACACCACTCATCGTTTGGTCTTCCTGAGGTTTGCAAAGCAGTCGTGTTGCTTCAACAACTGTCGAAGTACCTCCCTCCAATGCACTCTTCAAGTGAAAGTTTCCTGCAGGCGACTTCATTTGATTTCACAAGACGGCCAAGCTGCCTCATGCGTTGGCTGATCTCATTTTTTCTGGCTGCCCCCCTCCTGTCAAGCAGCATCGCACCAAATCTAAGGATGAGAGGATCCTTCTTGACCGCATCTACTGTTCGCTCATCCCCCCTCTCCCTCATGCTGTTGACGGTGACACGCCATACCCTCTCGCTGGTATTCAAGGAGGCTCCGTCGAGCAACATCCTTGCTTGCGCAATTGTGGAACTGCTGTTGTCCTCAGGCTCGGTGGAATTGGGAGATGTGGCGTGACAGCAATTCCTTACATGCCTCCACATCTCTCCTAGGCTGACAAAGCCGAGGCAGTGGATGCATGGAAGAAAATCCTCCACTACCCTCTGCTTTGTTGGCCTCCTGAGAATGAACAATTCTCCTTGCTTTTTATCCAGAATTGAGAGATTGTGCTGGAAGTTGCCCATAAGTCTCAGTTTCTCAAAACCACAATCCCTTTTTTTGTGGGGGAGGGCAATGAGGCTCATCCGAGTGCTGTACTTTGAGGCAATGGAAATGGCATTTGCCAATTTTCTCCAGTCTGCAGAGGACGATGATGTGTCGAGTTTGGCCGTCCTATCCACAATGGCCCTTTCGGTGTATGCCAAAAGCCTTCGTAAGTCTGCCGTGCTCGGCAGATCTTGTGCACGGAAGAAGACCCTCTCTTTGAGGGCTTGGCAGGCAGGGCTAGCAATGAGGTCTGTCCACTCTGCCTCAAACAGTTCTTTGAAGTTATCGGCATCCTGCTTCTTTCTTGAATCCCCCAACCGGATACACTGCCCCCTCTTAATCTGGCAACACTTTATTAAACTGTGCCCGATGTGGATGCCTAGGGATGGGCTCTTCGTGAGGGTAACACCACTCATAGTTTGAGGTTGGCAAAGCAGTCGTGTTGCTTCAACTACTATGTCGAAGTTCCTCCCTCCTATGCATTCGTCAAGTGATAGTTTCCTGTTGGCGATTTCACTTGCTTTTACCACAAGACGGCCAAGCTGCCTCATTCGTTGGCCGATCTCATTTTTTTGCTGCTCCCTCCTATCTAACAGCATCGCCCCAAATCTCAATATGAGAGCATCCTTCCTGACTGTGTCAACAGTGAGCTCATCTCCTCTCTCCCTCATTCTTGCTTGTGCAATTGTAGAAGTGCAGTTATTCTCGGGCTCGGTGGTATTTGTCAATGTGGCGTAATGGCCATTCCTGACATGCCTCCACATTTCTCCTAGGCTGACAAAGCTGAGGCAGTGAATGCAGGGAAGAAAAAAAGGCACATACAAAAAATGTTGTGCTCCTTTAGCAATCTGAATAAAAAGGATGAAAAAATTATCAACTGCTTGACTTCTTGGTTTCTCCCCTCCTTGCAAAATGTATAGTTCTTAAAAAATGTAATGATTTGTCACAAAATGTTATTGAATGTAAACTATAATTGTTAAATGATTAAATGCCAAACATTTGTTCCTTATAATTTTAGTTTTCTTGTCATCTTCCAGCTAAGGCAAAGCATTGACCTCATGTTGACCATATCGATGTCATTAATTCTGATGCTGGAGGATGGATCATCCAGAGCCCCGGCCTTGTGAGGCCTGGAGACCTCATGCCTGAACTGTACATCTGATGAGTGGGAGATCTCGTCCCTGATGCTTGCAAGTTGCAGGCTCCTTCTCTGAATTGTAGATGGTGCGCTGTCTTCCGAACTGACTCGGGGCTTAGTAATTAGTACCAGCAATCTTGCTCCGATTATCTGCCTCTCTTTTGAGAATGGGCTTTGTTAGTCCCGCCTTGTAGTCCCCTTCAAGCTCCATAATTGTATGCACATCCTCCGATGCTACTTCTTGGAAATATACTCTCCCCACTCTCGAGAGTATGAATTTTGCACATTTGCAACAGAGCAAAGATAATCTATAATATTGAGGATACAGAGGAAAAAAAACATTGTTGATTATAATCAAGATTATCAAAACATTTGATTTAAATATATTAACATAGCATAGAATATTAATTAGACCCTTCTGATCATTTGTTTGTGTAATGAAAATGCTGCACTTTTTGAAAGATTTGATGAACTGGGCAGCTGATGCATTGGAGATCTTTTCCCTGATGGTGGCAAGTTGAAAAGGCTCCTTCTCCGCCTTGTAGATGGAGCGCTGTGTGCAGGACTGATTCTTGGCTTGGTTATAAGTTTTGTAACCTGAGGCCTTTCATATGTGAAGAAAGGCAGGGAGATAAGTTGAGATGATTATCTTACGATAAAAAGTACCAGCGATCTTGCTCCGATTCTCTGCCTCTCTCTTGAGAATGGGCTTCGTGAGCCCTGCCTTGTAGTCCCCTTCAAGCTCCATAATTGTATGCACATCCTCCGATGCTACTTCTCCCCACTCTCGACAGTATAAATTTTGCAAATTTTGCAACAGAGTCAAGATAAGGGCTCAGTGGGGAACTGGCTCCTGACTGAAAGCTTTCCTTGCTAACATATTTTTGGGCAACCAACTGATCATTGCAGGATGAACATTTTTTCCTTGCGTTACTGTTCAGGCTGCCACATCTCTTACACTTTCTTTTCACAGCTCCATGAGATGGCACGATGTCTAGCGGGGAAAAGGTGTTTTGTCTCGATGGATTGTCACACAAAATTAGTACGATAGCGATGAATCGTGGAATGCATGCAGAATTATATCCATTCGAACTTTTGAATAGATACAAAGTAAAAAGGAAATATTCATAAAAAGTATCAGCGATTTTGCTCCGATTCTCTGCCTCTCTTTTGAGAATGGGCTTTGTTAGTCCCGCCTTGTAGTCTTCTACAAGTTCCATTATCGTGTGAACATCCTCTGATGCAACTTCAGGGAAGTACACTCTCCCCACTCTCGATAGTATGAATTTTGCTCCTGACTGAAAGATGTGATAAAACACCTTGGTGCACACCGTCTCCCTAAGAGTTTGAGGGAAGAATCGCCCGCCATTCCCTTCCGCACACCAAAGCGTGTCCAGTATTGGTCCAATATCGCGAATAGCTCGCCCATTGGAGTGGACAAAGAGATAGTCTTCCCCATTTTTGGTTGGGAAGTGAGAGAATGTGAGAAGCCTCACCTCCTCCACAAACTCCCTCAGGATAATGGAACCAGCCTTGCTGAAGAAAGCATCGGCAGGCCAGGCCCCATCGATAGGAAGTTTCATAGCGTTGAAATGTGTTACTAGATAATCTAGATAATCTATGTGTTGTTATAGACACTACCTTCTTGTTCCATAAGCTCTCAATGAACTCACTGCAAGGCATAGTTGTCTTATTCGGTTTGAGCGGCAACGTAGTATTTTCCCTGAGTCTCGTAAGAGTGATTCATGAGGCTCGCCATTTTAGCTGCATCCTTAGGAGCAAGGCGTCAAACAGGAAATGTGAGATCTTTATCATCATCTTTTCGTCCACTTCCTTCCTCTCCTCGTACTCTTTCATGCTAGCTGTCTCTCGGACACAAGTTCGTTGAGCATTTACGGTGAACAGGTCCACCAATAAGTAATCCCGCACTGCTCGCTGATTAGCCCAGCTTTTGTCACCTGCCCTAATCTCATCTATGAATATGTAAAAAAAATAAGTCTCTCAGATGGCTTGATTATTAGTAAATACATAAAAGTTTACATTCAAAAAGGAAATGTGAGATCTTTATCATGGTCTTTCCGTCAACTTCCTTCCTCTCATTGTACTCTTTCATGGTGGCTGTCTCACCAACACAAGTTCTCTGGGCATTGACCGTAAACAGGTTCCACCAATAGGTAGTCCCTCACGGCTCGCTGATTAGTACAGCTTTTGTCACCTTCCCTCATCTCATCTATGAAATAAAAATTTAATGTAAAAAGGAAATGTGAGACCTTAATCATGGTCTTTCCGTCAACCTCCTTCCTCTCTTCATATTCTTTCATGGTAGCTATCTCACCGACACAAGTTTGTTGGGCATTTACGGTGAACAGGTCAATCAGTAAATAATCCCGCACTGCATGCTGATTAGTCCAGCTCTTATCCCCTGCCCTAATCCCATTTATGAAATAAAAAATGATCTTAAAAAGGAAATGTGAGATCTTTATCATAGTTTTTCCGTCAACTTCCTTCCTCTCCTCTTACTCTTTCATGCTGGCTATCTCACCAACACAAGTTCTCTGGGCATTGACCGTAAACAGGTCCACCAATAGATAGTCTCTCACTGCTCGCTGATTAGTCCAGCTCTTATCGACAGCCCTAATCTCATCTATGAATATTTTTTTTAATAGTCTCTCAGATGGCTTGATTATTAGTAAATACATACAAGTTTACATTCAAAAAGGAAATTGAGACCTTTATCATTATCTTTCCATCCACTTCCTTCCTCTCCTCTTACTCTTTCATGCTGGCTATCTCACCAACACAAGTTCTCTGGGCGTTGACCGTAAACAGGTCCACCAATAGATAGTCTCTCACGGCTCGCTGATTAGCCCAGCTTTTGTCACCTTCCCTAATCTCATCTATGAATATTTAAAAAAATAGTCTCTTAGATGGCTTGATTAAGTAAATGCATACAAGTTTACATTCACAATTTTTTTCCATTCTGTTTGAGCCTGAAACAAAATTAAAAATAAAATAAAAAGGAAATGTGAGATCTTTATCATCGTCTTTCCATCCACTTCCTTCCTCTTCTCTTACTCTTTTCATGCTGGCTATCTCACCGACACAAGTTCATTGGGCATTTACAGTGAACTGGTTCAGCAGTAAATAATCCTGCACTGCACGCTTCTTGTCGCCTGCCCTAATCTCATCTATGACGTTGGACGATTTGTGATGATGACATCGAGTGTGTTAGATCCTCTTGTTGGGAAGTTGACAATCTTAATAAAAAATTAATGTAAAAAGGAAACACGAGACCTTTATCTTTCCATCCATTTCCTTCCTCTCATTGTACTCTTTCATGGTGGCCATCTCACCGACACATGTGCTCTGGGCATTGACCGTAAACAGGTTCACCAATAGGTAGTCCCTCACGGAACGCTGATTAGCCCAGCTTTTGTCACCTTCCCTAATCTCATCTATGAACATAATAACAATTAGTCTCACAGATGGGTGGATTAAGAAAATACATACAAGTGTTCATTCACAATGGTTTTGATATCTTGATGATAATGCTATTCAGAGCATTGTTCCACTCTGACATGCATGTCAAAAAGACTTATTGCCTCAAGTTGGTTTTTCAGGGCTCAGTGGGGAACTGGCTCCTGACTGAAAGCTTTCCTTGCTAACATATTTTTGGGCAACCAACTGATCATTGCAGAATGAGCATTTTATCCTTGCATTACTGTTCAAGCTGCCACATCTCTTACACTTTCTTTTCAAAGCTCCATGAGATGGCACGATGTCTTGCGGGAAAAGGTGTTTTGTCTCAATGGATTGTCACACAAAATTAATACGATAGCGATGAATTGTGGAATGCATGCAGAATTATATCCATCAAACTTTTGAATAGATACAAAGAAAAAAGGAAATATTCATAAAAAGTATCAGCGATTTTGCTCCGATTCTCTGCCTCTCTCTTGAGAATGGACTTTGTGAGCCCCGCCTTGTAGTTCCCTACAATTAAGCTCCATGATTGTATGTACATCCTCCGATGCTACTTCAGGGAAATATACTCTCCCCACTCTTGATAGTATGAATTTTGCTCCTGACTGAAAGCTTTCTTTGCTGTTAAACATATGTGTTACTATAGGCACTTTAAACTACGTTCTTGTGCCATAAGCTCTCAATGAACTCACTGCAGGCATAATTTTCCATCTCCGTTTGGGCAGAAACATAATATTTCCCCTGAGTCTCCTAAGAGTGATTCATTAGGCTCGCCAAGAGTCGTCATCTTGGCCACATCGTTAGGAACAAGGCATTCTCTGGTCTAACCATTTTAAATGGGCATAAAAAGATTGCAACTCATGATATGGTTAAACTGGAATATAATGGCGATGCTGATGATCACCCCAGGGACAAATGAAACGTTACCTTGGTGCACACTGTCTCCCTAAGAGTTTGAGGGAAGAATCGCCCGCCATTCCCTTCCGCACACCAAAGCGTGTCCAGTATTGGTCCAATATCGCGAATAGCTCGCCCATTGGAGTGTAGGAAGAGATAGTCTTCCCCATTTTTGGTTGGGAAGTAAGAGAATGTGAGAAGCCTCACCTTCTCCACAAACTCCTTCAAGATAATGGAACCAGCCCTGCTGAAGAAAACATCTGCAGGGCAGGCCCCATCTCTAGGAATTAAGTTATATGACGTTGAAATGTGTTACTAGAAATGACACTTCCATAGGTAACAAGATAATCTTTGTGTTGTTGCTATAGACACTACCTTCTTGTTCCATAAGCTCTTGATGAACTCACTGCAAGGCATAGTTGTCTAATTCGGTTTGAGCGGCAACGTAGTACTTTCCCTGAGTCTCATAACTGTGGTTCATAAAACTCGCCATTTTAGCTGCATCCTGGCTTAGGAGCAAGGCATCAAAAAGGAAATGTGAGGCCTTTATTATTGTGTTTCTGTCCACTTCCTTCCTCTCCTCATATTCTGTCATGATGGCTGTCTCACCAACACAAGTTCTCTGGGCATTGACCACAACAGGTCCACCGATAAGTAATCCCGCATGGCTCGCTAATTAGCCCAGCTTTTGTCGCCTGCCCTAATCCCATCTATGAACATAATAACAATTAGTCTCACAGATGGGTGGATTTAGTATAAATACATACAAGTTTACATTCACAATTTTTTTCCAATTTCGTTGAGCCTGAAACAAAATTTAAAATAAAATAAAAAGGAAATGTGAGATCTTTATCATCGTCTTTCTATCCACTTCCTTCCTCTTTTCTTACTCTTTCATGGTGGCTGTCTCACCATCACAAGTTCATTGGGCATTTACAGTGAACTGGTTCAGCAGTAAATAATCCTGCACTACACGCTTCTTGTCGCCGGCGCTAATCTCATCTATGAAATAAAAAATTTATGTAAAAAGGAAACATGAGACCTTTATCATGGTCTTTCCATCCATTTCCTTCCTCTCATTGTACTCTTTCATGTCGGCCATCTCACTGACACAAGTTCTCTGGGCATTGACCGTAAACAGGTTCCACCAATAGGTAGTCCCTCATGGCTCGCTGATTAGCCCAGCTTTTGTCACCTTCCCTAATCTCATCTATGAACATAATAAAAATTAGTCTCACAGATGGGTAGATTAAGAAAATACATACAAGTGTTCATTCACAATGGTTTTGATATCTTGATGATAATGCTATTCAGAGCATTGTTCCACTCTAAAATGAATGTCATTTAGATATCGACTGATTCAAGTACCTGAAAGTAGGCAGTGTAAAGATGTTATACAATGTACATGCGCACAGAAAAGTACATACCGGTAAAGGCCAAAGCCATTTATGTTGAAACCATGCACTATTCATCAGACGGCATCACGCTTGTTGGAAAAAGTTTTACACTTCAATTAAATGCATGCTAATAATTATACATGAATATATCTTTCAGCTTAAGTTTAAGCTTACCTGAATCAAGTATTGGCATGAGTTCGTCCTACCATGGACACACTTTAAGGATGTCATCCTTTCCTGCGCCGCTTCTGTTGGCCTTCTTCCCGTTCGTGAACTGAGTCTTCAGGTACTTTATCTTGCTGATTACTTGCGTCTTGTTGCACAGGACGCAAAATCCAGTTATTTTTTGGTAGGCAACGTCTTGATTCCTCTTCTGATAGGCTAGTAGGTCTTGAGATTCCAGGGAGTCCTGAGGTTCCAGGGAGACCTGTAGGTCCAGGGGGACCAGTATCTGCAGGGGCTTCTGTTGGTCCAGAGATTCCAGTCGATCCTGTAGCTCCTGATACTGATATGCCAGTAGGTCCTGAGGTTCCAGGGAGTCCTCTAGTTCCAGATGTTCCTCCAGGGAGACCTGTAGGTCCAGTATCTGCAGGGGCTTCTGTTGGTCCAGAATTCTCTTTCTCTCTGCTTCTCCACACAGTGATCAGTGCCTTACTGTATTCGTTGGTCCAAATGAAAGCTATGTTTTCTGCCATTTTTATATGTGGTTGAGTTTTTTTAATTGCTTTTAATTTCTTCTACGCTGGCTCAGTCGCTGTCAACAAAACACATGGCGTCTCCGGGTCAACCTGGGATCTAAGTGTCATGGTAAAATATTCTGATAAGGTGATCACTCCAAAATCCGGTTTCTCTCCGTTATGTACACTCCATCGGAATGGCACAAGTTTCTACTTACATTATCCGGTTAGCTTCCCCTGTATATTGGATTCAGCATGTGTGGCAAAGGTGCAACCGAAATGTCCATGACCTTAAAGATCTTGATTTAATGAAAAGTAATCGATGCATTTGATTTATTTTCGTATTCTTTGTTCCTTTATTGAAAAGGCCATGTTTGTTTCTACCCCACCATGCAACACAGAGCTACGTACACATCCACCATTCGCCACACACATACGCACAATACACTCATAAACTCGTACACAATTAAAGACCAGAGAACACATTTTTATTCAAATTTAAGATTTTTCTCTTGAGGCCGCCATCCTAGCTAAGCGTCTCCTGAAATTTTTCACAAATAGATAATACTTTAAATTCATACTATATTATAGAAATATTAAGTTTATTATTATATGTATATATGTACATTTTGAAGAAGTTATTATTGTTTGCTTATTATACCTTACATTTACATGTTATTCAGTTATTGTATTTGGAAAAATGCAGAAATAAAATTAAATCAAGTCAAATGAAATCATTTGTTTGCATACATAAATTGATCTCTTTCTTTGTAAGTTTGTATGCTTCTTCTGTTCCTGTTATGATTAAAGCCATTTATATGTGAGGTGCATACTACTGGAGTTATAATACAGGTGTAATGTATATTCTGTCAAATGGGTTCTTTTTTTATCTTCATGTAGACCCACAAAATATTCCAGTTTCATGAGCCTGGTTAAAACTATTAAATGAAAATATTTACCCCTTTAAAGGTAATACAAAGTTTTGGGAAATTTTGAAAATTGGGTGGATAGTGATTCTTTACAATTTTGATATATTTGGATGCCCCTGTGGATGTATTATAAGCACTAGAAAATTTAGCCCCTAAACTACTTCTGCTTTCGAGAAAAATAGAATATAAAAATTTACTGGTGCTCCCGGTAAATTTTTATAAATTTCAAATAGCGCCTGTTTTATAGCTTAATTTATATCTTGACCTTGAGAGGGAGCTATACAACATAAAGAGTTGATTATTTAGAATTTCATAACTTTATGACCCCATACCAAAACTTTGTATTACCTTTAAGATAATGGCTGAGAGTTTCGTGTGTGAGAAATGCAGAGAGCGAGTAGTAATGGAGTCGTGGAGAGGCAAGAAGGGATTAAGAGAAGGTGGAGTTCTGGGAAGAGGTGAACAATAATTTTGTGATCGTTATCATTGTTATGCAAGTGTAAAAGAACATCGGATAAACAATGTTCCCTGAAAAGCACAGCTCTTCAATTGCTTTCATATTCTAAATATTGCATGTCACAACATGAAAATCAGGACAGATTTTTATGTCACATTTTTGTGTAACTTGTGACTGGGTCAAATTTCTTGTTATTTTGATGATTCCAGAACCTTGCAGCATACACCAATACTTAAATGTTAGATGATCAACCTTTCCTGATCGATTCCACATTGTTTCCTTCACAATGCTATCACATGACCATAATTCAACTCTCTCTTTAAGTTATCTTTGGGATTAAACCAACAGTGATGGTGGATGTGTGATTGCTGTGGCAAGAAGAGGCTGATTGTAATGAGCTGGCCTCGATTCTAGCTCGAAGAAGGTTTATGATGGTGCAAGACCTATAAGGCTTGTGTTAGAACAATGATGGTATACGGTTCAGAAATTTGGAATGTGAAGACTGTAGAAGGTATCTTACAGACCTGCCGACCAGTACCGATTTAATCGTATTTCGTGTGTGTGTGTGTGTGCATTTTTAATGGCAAAATGCCCATTCTGTCCTGTAAAGTATCCTACAAGCATCTCACATCTGCAATTTGGGGATGTTCATTGGTCCATCGAACACACCAGTCATGCCGAAATCATGCACATTTAACCAATGATCCATACAAAAATTCTTCCTGTTTGTAAGAACTGTAAGAGGCATTGATTCATGTTTTTGTTTTTATACAGTTTTTGTCAGTAAAATACAACTTTTGGGATTAAAGTTTTTGAACTCCAGAGGTTAGCAGGTCTGATCTTGAGGAGAACAGGAAGAGTCATGAAATGGAAGATGTGTGGTGTGACATTGTCTGATAGAAAGAACACAAGTGAGCTCATGGACAGGTTGGTCTGGGAGAAACTGGCGGAAGTGGTAAAGAGAAGTGGATTGAGATGGATGGGTCATGTGTTGTGGAGGGAAGATGATGAACCTGTGACAAGAGCATGGGATCTTGAAGTGAATGGCATGAGAGGGAAAGGAAGAACAAAGATTTCATGGAAACATAATGGTGAGGAAAGAAAGCGGTTAAAGGTTGGTCTAAATGAGGATGTTAAAGACCGTCAAGACTACTGGGCCAGAAGGGATTAGACCACACAGCGAGGTCACTGAC
Organism: Strongylocentrotus droebachiensis; assembly: GCA_035222895.1. NCBI lineage: Eukaryota > Metazoa > Echinodermata > Echinoidea > Camarodonta > Strongylocentrotidae > Strongylocentrotus > Strongylocentrotus droebachiensis. The sequence continues at coordinate 105,553 of JAVYIG010006855.1, forward strand.
AGGTGGCTATCTCATTAACTAAGCTCTCAACTAACATAAGAAAAAGAGGATCATGGGGGACCAACAGGCACGGATTGGGGAAGTTTTCTATATAGAGGGAGCAAGTAGCTACAAGTAGGACAGTGGGGCTTACTTTAATGAAAGCATGTTCTTGAATTAAATGCAAATTTAAATATCTCTAACTATAAACAGGAACAAATTTTGAAGCCAGGATAAACAAATGCAGGGAATGATGAGCTGGTAAAACAATGTACAAAAAACGACAGCATTTCTGAAGTTGGGCAGAATTTAAAATTCCTCCATAAATGACATGAGTTTGATTTTAAAAGCCTTGATAACTGTTTCATCGATTTTCGTCCCGTAATATGCATTATCATACTTCTGTAATAAATATTGTCACAATGGAAATTATTTCAGCTTAATTCAGTTTCATATATTTTGTTCAATAATTATATCAGCTTTATTTCATGGCTTTACATGTATTGTTTACTTATTTCAATAGAGATTAACATTGATTTCTACAGAATGAATGGCTTTAACAATATTACATGCAGTTTTTTTTTAAACACCAAAATTCTTCACTATTAGTTTTTTTTTATTTTTATAACGATTGACCCAGTATATCCTGGCAGTTTTAAGATTTAAGAGTTTTAAGATAGCCTAAGGTTCCATTTTAAATAAATAATAGTTTTATGATTGTCATATAAATATTTCATCATTTCATTATTTTCTGGTAATTATCATTGTCCCATGAATAACCCTGACTTTTGAATGTCCTATTACATATGTTAATACTAAAAACTCCTTTCGGTTGTACATCTTGAAGAAATTATCTCTCTGTTAGATATCAAAATAGATATTATTACAACAAAAATAACAAACTGTAATTGCAAAATAGCTCAACAAAAAAGTGTACATATATTCTTTTTTTTAATTTCAGGTCTGTTTCTAAATGCTTCAAAATGATATACAACTCATCAGACTTGGATCTCCCTTACACACTGAAAGAAGATAAATGAAAATGAAACCCAGCTACTTTTCTTTAGTAGCTAATAGCCTTCATACAAACCGTCAGCCTGTTAAATCTCTCTCACTCTCTACATGCCATGTCCTGAGTCGTTGGCGACCATGGATTGCCATAACTCTCTGTCCCATATTCCATGAAGTAATTTATTTCTCCTCCAGATCAATTCCACTTTCACAAATCCCACTCCTTAGGCTACTCATCCACAGAATCCTCCTCCTACCCCTACTCCTCCTCCCCTTGATTCTTCCAATAAGTGTAAGATTTTCCAAACCTGTTATATATATATATTAAAATGACTCCCATTTGATAGCTTGGCAAGGAAAACGGTCTCTCCAAAGTTGCAGTTGCCTTGCTAGCAATAGGCCACTTTCTTAATGAAACCAAATTCAATGCACAAATCTTTGTTCAAGGTAATACAAAGTTTTGGGAAAATTTTGAATATTGGCTGGATAGTGATTCTTTACAATTTCGATATATTTGGATGCCCTGTGGATATATCATTAGCACTAGAAAATGTAACCCCTATAACACTTCTGCTTTTGAGAAAAATGGAATATCAAAATTTACCGGTAATCCCAGAAAATTTTGATAAATTTCAAATACCGCCTACGGCCATACAATGGTACCTGCGATCATGAAAATCTCTGAATATATAGTTGTGATATATAACTTCCAAACGGGAATAGCCAATCAGTCGATTTTAGTCAAAAAACATTGTTTTTTAGCTTGATTAATATCTTGACCTTGAGAGGGAGCTATACAACAAAGAGAGTTTATTATTTACAATTTCATAACTTTAGACTCAATTTCAACCGCGACAACGATCACTGAATATTGTAGGATGCATATGCTTCCAATATGTTCATTTGAACCAAATTCATGACAACATACCAAAACTTTGTATTACCTTTAAGTGCCTAGTTACACATTACTCAATTCACCCGTTACAATTATCGTATTTCAATAGTCAAAATGCAAACTGCATATATTACGTGTTAGGTAGGACAAGCCATAGTGTTTGTCCTACAATATTCCACAGCAAAAGTATCGGCAAGTAATTACAGGCATATTTCATCACCTGGGGGGCATTTCACAAAACTTGTCATCAATGCCAAATGACAGTTTCTGTTATAAGCTACCGAAATCTTTGCTTCTGATTGGTTATCAGCAGATTTGTCACTGATTTTTGTCATTTGTCATTGAAAAAAGGCTTTGTGAAACGCCCCCCTGGTGCATGCAGTTAGGAAAGATCAATAGTCCCATACAATCACAGTCTCTGAGGCTGTTTTCCATTTCCCCTTTCTCTTGTTCTACCTTTACAAATGCTCCCGGGTAGAATATAATAATTGCAGCATTTATCGCTGCTAGTGTCAACAACATGGCATTCTGTTCAGTACTTGCTATATGTCACAAACAAAAAGTTGCTGTATCCATTGAACACTTGGATTACAGAAATAATGTCCCGATCACAGCACTTGTTTTCATCGACTCCAAGACGATTTGATTGGTCCTTTCATCGACTCCGAGACGATTTGATTGGTCCTTTCACAGTCCGGTAGAACAATTTGTTGGCCACGCCCACAACAAATGAGAATATACGAACTTGGAAGTCACTATGGAAAAACACAATCAGAAAATGAATATGAGTTAAATCAAATTGAAATGCTTCCTCCTTGCCTGGCAGCCGACTGCTGCCCTTAGAACACTGCAATTAAGAAACAAGCAATTGATTCTTTTCATAGGTCGTTACCTTTTTTCAAGCTGGTGTATTTGATTTGCGAAAGAGCAGAATAAATAAAAGAGATGATGAAACAGGTTTACAGTAAACAAACCCTAATGGCTAACCTTAACCTTAACCCAACAACCTAGACTGACTCCCAAATCCAAACAATGCATTTGGTATGAAATAAAGCGTGAATAAGTAGTAGAAGTAATACAAGAGGAAGAGGCAACAGTAGTAGTAGCAGTAGTAGTAGTAGTGGAAGTATAGTAGTAGTTGTAGTAGTAGTAGTAGTAGTAGTAGTAGTAGTAGTAGTAGTAGTAGTAGTAGTAGTAGTAGTGGAAGTAGTAGTTTTAGTACTTTTGCTCCCACTTGCCTTTTATTTACAGCGACACATCTTAAGAAGCCTTTACTTACCATGCCTATGTTGTAATTAAATTGTAATAAGATAGTTGAGAGAATTAAGGAATCAATCAGATAAGTTTTTCCCAATTGTTATCATTATTAATGGTCTGTTTTCACTCAAACTTTCAGATTATCTTTAATTGTACATCTAGCATTAACATCAATACCTTAGCACCATTTTATCTCATCTGAACAATGTCACCAAGTCCCTTTAGGAAGCCTTTACTTACCATGCCTTGGGTGGGGGTTGTGCTTCATTGCCGCTAATGATGAAGAGAGGGAAGACTGTGGAGAATACGCACCCACTCACAAAGTACGACTTGGGCAGTGATGTGATGAGGGCTAGAGGTAGACCAAACCCTAAGAAGTACGGCCAGTTGGTCTCGATGTAAGCTATCCTTGTGTGCACTTCCCATCCTGAGAGAGAGAGAGAGAGAGAGAGAGAGAGTGAGAGAGAGAGAGAGAGAGAGAGAGAGAGAGGGGAAACAGACTGAGGTAATGTGTCTGTTGACCTGTTGTTCAACGTAGCTACCACACATGGGGAGAGGGGTGGGTGTGTCTCATTAAAGCCTGTACATCAATTGCGTACATGAAAACATGTTCAACTGCTTTTCATCACCAGGCTTGTTATGCCTGTAATCAAGTTAAGGGTATAAAAACAGGACAAATCTTGGAAAATGGTATCAAATTCACTGTTGATAAGAAGATAGGCAGAAAGGGTAGGAAACTTAGTAGCCCCGGTCAGGAAGTAAAGGGTCTACTAGGATGTTAGAGGGTAGAGAGGTTGATAATCAGTACTCGATAAATCATTCAACTAAGTTTGAAGCACAAACCTTAGAGTTATTTATTTCATTTTTGTATACATGACTCACACTAAATGCATGTATCAGGTTCCCTTTCTCTTTTCTTCTCTTTTCTTCTTTCCTAACTTTCCACTTTCCTGTCCTATCACATTGTATTCTGGGTTTCTGTGATAGAAATGCAATTTCTTCAATAATTCAGATTAATATTCTTTACTTGATATTTGATTCCCAGCCAGCTATGATTATTGAATCCTATTTGATCAGGGAAGCTATCTTGACAAAACCTTGTTGATTTTTTTTTTGTATTCTTTTTTTTTACAGCTGTTTAGTTCAGTCGTCATTTATGTACATGAATATTATGTTTATGTCATTCAAATGTATTTCAGTGTGGAACTGCATGTATTTTACTTAATGTATTTATACAAACAATGGAATCTGAAATGTGAATTGAACTTACCCATATTGAACCACTTGTACTCAAATGCATAGAGAGCATTGAGTAGCGACAGATGAAACATGCTCAGGAACTGACTCACTCCTTTAATGGGTACTAAGCTAACCACCATGCTCTACGAAGAACAAACATCAAGAAACTTAGAAGGAAATCTATATTTCTGCTCGGAGTTTGAGAAAATACACAAAAATACAAGAAATGATAATGCTCCCTACACAAAGAAATTGTTTTTGCCCTTATCAATTAACTTAGATACATGTAAATCTTAATGAAGATAGACACCATGATCTATGATCTATATCACACAAATCCAGTACCATTATTGATAGAAACGGTCAAGTCTCTTTCCAAGATAACTGATGAGATTGTTTACTACCACTTTTTGATTAGTTTACTATGCATTGTACTTGTTGACTTCTTCATTACCGTATACTACAATGAAACCTGCTTTAGCGACCAACCGTATCAGACCACCTGTACATAAAGACCACCTGCCTATAAAGACCATTTTTATTGTCTCCCTCAAGCGTTCGTCATACGCAGGTTTCACTGTATAGAAACAGATGCTCAAGCTAATGATATATGTATGTATAAGTTAATTCAAACTTTTATTGTATCATTTCATGAAATATACTTTTGTGTCCCGATGCATTTTTTGTTCTACAGCTTTTCAGTACATAGGACTACCTTTAACAAACGTATCTCCCGGCAAAAAGCCAACTCACCTGTAGTAAAAATAATATCTGTATAAGAACACTGAATAGAAGGTCAGCTATGAGCCTGCTCAAACTTGG